>JASAND010030544.1:0-12189 GCA_030248195.1 Trissonchulus latispiculum | reverse complement strand
ATACCATAGGAAAACAGAGAGTGAGTTATATAACTTTGAATAGATAAGACTAAAATTATGGGTCTTTTTGACATAAATAAATATCACAGTTTGCTTCTACATATATCCTAGAACACAGATCGCAGATACATAGAACACACGCGAACACACATCGACCTAAACCAACAGAAACTCTTTTTATTTCATATCAGCTCACAACAGTCATTTAGTTCTGTCAGAACAATCGGGCTGAGGCAAGTGCAGCCAGTAACACAGCAACATAGGTGAGTTTAACTGTAGATGCTGAGTTACAGTAATCTCTATCATTACAAACGCACACTGTTCCTGTTACTCCCTTGACAGTACTGTGCCAGCATCGTTCTCCCAGCGGCGGGGTAATTCCGGAACAACCTTCAATTGTCACATCATCGTCTAAAAGCAAGTGTCCGGTAAAATATGATCGGGAGAGATAGTCTATCAAGTTACCTGTATTGTTAGGTACACACTTGCAGTTACCTGTAGCTAAGTCATGTCTTTCGTTAGCTTGGTTACATTAGTTGATCCCAAATAAAAATCTGGGATTTTCGGGAGCTAGACCTATCATACTAGTTACAGCTGTGAAGAAAGTAGTTACAGTTACGGTTGTTACAGGAAGTAGGTCCTGGACCAAAATTTATTTGTTGAGAACTCAGGACGACTATGTAACCGGTGCCTTCCGGCACTGGCATCTCTAGAGTTTATCGGTTTCGGGGGAATCCTGGAGGGAATAAATTTTGCCACAGGCTAAGGCTTACCTCCTTGTGTTCCAACAATTTTCACGCAGTAATCATTAGTGCAGTCTCCGCAGTGGCCCTGGTCTTTGCCATTTATTTTGCGGCAAGCATAGCACGTTAAACCTAGAAATAGTGAAGTTGAGACGGTTAACTGAAATTCAAGAATCAGACATAACAAAACGTAACAGCAAAGTGAATATAGACCAATCAGCAGAAGTCCAGAATATATGCCTGACTGCAAACCATATTTGAGTTTGAAGCTTTGCTAGAACTTATTGTTAGTACTTAGCATATGTATATATATACCTAAACTATCCAATAATTGCATTGGAACGAAACGTGTGCGCATTTGCAGGAATGAGCAGAAACTAAGCGTTCAGCTGATGGACCTGTGGTGTAGTGGTTAGCACGTCTGCCCCGGGATCAGAAGGGCCGTGGTTCAAACCCCGGCTAAGATGAACCTCCTCCGTCTTCCCTTCTCTCTCTCTCTCTCTCTCTTAGTTCCTGGTTTCGTGGGTCCAAGGGTAACTGACTGACGCCTCCCGCTCGGGCTTGTCCTCAGTTTCTTCTTGGTCCACCAGCCCTGATAGCAGCGCTACAATTATACTCACTTTCAGTTTTCTTCTGCAAATTTCTGCTATAGCAGTCGTGTGCTGCTGAGCTGTCTAGATTAGAACGCGGCTGTGTCACTGTGGGAAGAGGTTACTGCTTTAGTGCTTCCTTTTTCTTGCACAAATACTCTAGTGTGGCAATTTAGGTTAAGCAACTACGATCTTCATTTGTCAATGTCAATTGCGTACCTATTACATAGCTGGTATCATTCTCTGGCTTTTGTGTAGCAGTGATACTTACAGTTGCTGGTTCAGCTTGCACGGATATTGGACCATACCAAGCTGCCGGCTATGTATGGGTATGCAATTGATACAGTAAAAGAATGTAGTCGCTTAACTGGAATTGCAACATTTGAGTATTTGAACAAGAATAAGAACGGAAAGTCCTTATTGCCTATGCAGCTTCTGTTCAAGGAACGGTATTTTTATGAGTACCAATTCCGTTTTAATTCAAAGAAAGGTGCAGACAATTAGAGACTAGAAGATACCCACCCGGGGCCGATACCATAGAAGTTTGCGAGTAACTAGACCCAACAATTAGACTCATGCAAGTGGTCGAATTTAATACCTCAAGTGTACGATAAAACCATCCTAGGCGAGTGGCTACTAACACTCGGCTTGCGAGCCCACTTTGAATACTAACAGACTCTGTTGCCATAAAACTTTTATCTTTCCTTGCTATTTACGCTGCTATCATCCGACAAGTTCTCTAGTTGACTTTGACTAGAGCAGTGATAATTAATGCCCAATGGCTTCTCAGTTCTTAATGATATCAGTTTATATTCAAGAGGTGTATTAGTTCGAATCTTTTTTGGGTTTAAGAAGTGCCGGTATGATTTGACGTTTCTGCAACGTTTTCAGTGATTACGGTTATTTTCTAACTTGCTCGCTTAGCTAATTTAGTCGAGGCCAGCGAAAAGTTTTACGATTCACTTGGCTCAGCGACTAGCACTAACTAGCATTGCGAGTTCGCATGCGAGTCCAAGTTTTATGGAACCAGCCCCAGTCTCCTTTCCGTCAGGAACCTGAATTCTTCGGGCACTTGGTTATCTGGGGGAGCGCAAACTTCTTTCCTTTTTTCGTGAGCACAAATACACCCACAATAGAAGCTTAGCTAAGAATAACAGTAGAAAAATTGTCTTACCGTCAGCAACGGCTAAACTTATCAGAATCAGAATGCAGTAAAACTTATAATCCATGAGTTGTAATTTTGATTAGTAAATGCGACTAATATGTCTGAAACTAGAAAGTTAGCAATTAGACAAATTCTCGCTTACACTTGTTTTATCCTTTGGGGACTTCGGTCAGGCGTTAAAAGTTTTAGCATCGGAGCAGGGAATAACGGACAAAACAAGACCCCAAATGTGTTCATTGAATAATAGTCTATAGTTTGCCTGTACAAGTGTTGGGTGCTGGCCGGATGGTTTGTTGGCCAAGCCAATCGGCTTGGCCTGACTTTCGTCATCGGCAGGTTGACAGCCATTTGTTGGCCACCAGTCACCAGCCGATTGGCCGTTCGTTGATTATTGAACCATTGAAACGTCCAAACGTCAGGCCAAGATGGGAATTTTTCCAAAAAATCCAAACAGACTGCTAAACTTTTGATGGTTTCCTATAATTTAAATTGGAGCCATACACTCGACAGGTCAACGGCCTGGCCGACTGTTAGCCAGCTACTGGCTGGACGTTGGCTGAACCGGCAATTGCATTGTACAACACTACTGAGTAGTGATGAAAATTTTGTGACAAACAAAGTTTATTTTATTTTGTCTCGAATGGTAATCTGTGGAAATGGAACTGTAATTTAGACAGTTAAAATGTTTAAGTAAAGTTTGAGCTTTGGCTGTTTATAAAGTTAGAAAAGGTCAGCATTTTTGGTTAACAACTTTTAAAGCCTTAGGGCCTAAACGAAAATTCGAATTCGCACAGGCTACACAATTACAGTCTTTTTCAACAATATCAACTGATGCCGGTTGACTCTGCCCGATTCCGAGATTTCTCTGGCGCAGAAATCTGAAGTTGGCGCTGAATTTCTGAAATGTTTTGTAAATATCATAAAACTACTCGCACCAATTTCAGTATACCTATTTAAACACTGTTACAGATGACTTTAGGTGAATGTTGAAGGTAAGCTGGTTGAATGACCCTCACATCATCGCAGTACCGTCCATGACATTAAACGACGAACAGGTCATGTGTAATGAAATTACTGTTTCTGCTACTGTATTTGTTGTTTTATTCAGTAAAAAGGCGTTTCGCGTTATTACAGCCTCACCTAGCAACTAGGAATAGGGTACTAATAACTACTATAAGGTGGCCTAAGTAAAGAATAATCTAGGCCCTACCCGGAAATCTGCCAAAAAGGCTAATCTAGAGAGTTATTAATTGGTTCTATTAATTGGTTCTGTTGAAGATCTCATGGCCAGTCCAGTAATCTATGCCAGGTAATTGTATAAAGGATCGAGCTTTACTGTCTACTGTCAATTGTAACCTGTACCTGCATTGTCTGTCTGTCAGAACTGCCAGAATTGCCTCAAAAATCGTAATAATCTGGTTAATTAACAGGGCTTAATTAAGGTGTATTGACTGCATTCCTGCGGCCGTATTGAGGCCCTTGAACTGCATTAATTAGTGAATCCATTATGTATTAGAATCAGTTGAAATATGGGTAATTGCCTAGTTTACCTCAACTCTTAGTGCAAGGATTCGAACCTTTGACCTTTTGCCCCTTTTTGTACGTGTGTGGGACGGCCGTATTGAGGCCTCCCGCAATTACATGAACCCCTATTATGTCAGTCTTGCGCAAGGGCGGTCGTATTTGAGACCCCCTTAATCCCCCTATTTTTGTTCTCTTCACGTCAGCGTTGCATAATGTCCAATTTCGGCATTATCTCACCCTAAATAGCAAGAAAAACATCCTATTATGCACTTTATTAGTACAACCACGCAACAAACAAGAACATTTACACATTAACACAGTTTGTTCTTCTTTAATTCCTGAAACAACAAAAAGTACAAGTTAATTACACAGTTTTAAATCCTTGCTACTAGTTCTAATTCCATTCTTAAGGGAGTTTTCTAACTCCTCCCGGTTTCTCCTCTCCCTTTTACGGGTCGGCCTTTTATCTTTGACCGCCCGTCTGTTCGTCTGGAGAGCGTGGAAAGCTCCCAGACCTTACGTGAACGAATGCCATTCATGCATTCATTCACGTAAGTCATACAATAGTGACCTTATAAGGGTCACCGCTAACCTCCCACCCACAAAAGGCTGAATCCAGCCTTTGCATTACTCAGTATAGTTAGGTAGACAAAATATACATACATATATAATTATACAATAATAATAGGTACTTAAAATCTTAGTTAGTTACTTAGGTAGTTTATAATTCTAGGTAGTTTTATATTACTAGTTTTATCTTAGGTACCTAGTTCTTGGTACTTACGTAATTTGCTTTCGTCTTTTAAGTTTCCTTGGGTCCTTGATGGACCAAACAGGTGAGGTCCCTTTGCTTTCTATTAAGCCCTTTGTCTTGGCCGCTGGAGGACCAAGTTCTTGAAAATATTGGAGTTTCTGTTTACTCCAAATTTATGGGCCCCAGCAGAGACCCCTAAAACTTGATACTAAAAATCCGGCCTTTGGCGTCCTTTCTGTCTGATTTAGGGGTCATCTGTTCCCATTAATTTGGGGGTCCTCCAGCCGCCAGACGCGCCTGTGGGCTACCGTAGGTACTCGGTAGCCCAATAACAAAGCGCGATCATTCAAAAACACCCAATCAGCAGTTAGCAAGCTTAAGGCCAACCCCCCTACTGGGGTCTCGACTGCAATTAGCAGTTTGCAGTCAGTGCTTGGCTGGCAGTCGGGGAGAGAGGTTGCTCTCTCCCCTTATATTATTAGCTTTACTATTGTTACCCCCTTATTGTCCGTATGTACCCGGGAGAGGTGTGTCTTGCGCCAATTATACGGAGGCCTGGACTACAGCACCTCTCCCCTTCCCCCCAATTCCCCATAGGGTTTTCTATTTTAGGCTCTGCCAGCCAGGCACTCACTATCTGGCCGCCCCCGTGAGCCCATATGTCTGTGGACGGCTCACGGGGAGCACTGCTTCTGACCCGGTCCCTCCATGACACGAATTACCCGGGGTCTTCGGACCCCGGAAGACCAATTTTTGTAGTAGTTTTCGGGCCCAGTGCCCATATTTTTGTACAGTTGTAAATGTGAGGGTGCGGGCCTTTCGCCCCACCCTCTGGGGTATTTTAGCAAGAACTTTCGTATTTTTCCTAATTGGTTTGCGAGCAGTCGAACCTCGCAAACCACATCAAAAGGCTTGAAAATCACCATTCTCTTCGTTTTTGTCCTTTTTTTCCCAAAAGGCCCTTTTGGCCCAATCCACAAATAAAAACTCTTGTGGGTTTATTTTTAGTCAAAACCCACTCTAAAATCACTAATTTATCCCTCCTTAACCTTTTCAGTTTTCACAACAAAATCCAATTTTTACCTCAAAAATCAACGTAAATTTGGGTAGTCAGTTTTAGGGGAGGACCCTCACCTACCCGCCTTGAGGAAGGGGAGTTAGGCCACTCCCCGGGAGTAGGTCTTTCAGGTTAGGTCCCCCCCACGATCCCCATAGCCGGCAACTAGAGTTGCCGGCCATGTTTGCTATCACAAGTCCAAAGCCACCGTTATAACCTTGTTGTGTTTTATAATAATTGCCGGACTAAAACATGAGGTTTCCCAAAACACTGTAAAAAGCAGAAAACTCAACTTTTAAATACCGTTTAACCTAATCATTATTAAGATGTTAACTGGGGAATACCGGCTCCCCTTAATTAAAGCTGTCCTTAGCACATTTTTCGTAATAATTGCTGTAACAGCAATTATTGTCCCCGTTGGCTTTTACACACACAAAACAAAGCATAAAACGCACGGATGATCACGTGGGAATGGCCATTTCAGGGCCATTCCCGAAATATATTGCACTTCCACGCAACTGCAGCTAGTTATATGATTTAGTTAGGCTAGTATCTTGGGAATTAGCCCCATTTTAGTACTGTTAGGACTGTAAATTGTATTGTGTCGTATGAATGCGGCTCCTCACGTAAATTCCTCCAGCTGAGGTTTCCAGAGAAGTCAAGTATGCGTGAGGTGTGAATGTTGCGTAACTGTGTTCGTATAATTGTGTGAGTGACTGTGACTGTGTGACTGAAACTGTGTGCGTGAAATAGTATAGTTACGACTGTCTGTGTGTATGCGCCTACTGTCTAAATGAGCGTGTGAAAGTAGTGCGCTAGTGTGTGTGAATCTGTATGAATGAAGCGCGTCTACGTCTACTGTGTGTTAACAATTGTATGAATGGGACTGCTCATGTAAACCCCTCGTGGAGGTCTTGAGTGTAGTCCGTAGGGAAATAGGTAGTTAAATAATAATAGTAAGCAGTAGTTGGGCATTACAATTAGGGCATTGCAAACAGTTAGGTTAGGTTAAAACTAATAGTTTAATTAGGTGTTAGTTAGTTTAGTAGTTATAGTTAGTGTCAGTAGTTTTAGTTATAGTAATTATAGTTAGTACCAAAAACAGCGGTTAATATTGTAGCGTTAGTTAGGTTTGTTAATAATTGTTAGTCGTCATTAGTATGTGGAATCCGGTTGTAGATTGACCCCCAGAAGCCTGCGTAAGTCACCCGGTTCAGGGTGCAGGTCCTCTGCAAGAACGGGGCAGTTCACCATTGTCCAGTTAGATTTCTAGGCCCAGGTTAAGAGGGTTGGTAACCTTATTTGCATAATTGCGATAATATGTTCTAGGTACCCAATGGTAGGTTACCAACCCAGGTTAGGGTTATAATTGTCGTCATTAAGTCTAGTTAGGCCCATAGGGTATGAAATAGGCCTCAGTTAGTACCAGATAGTCTATAGTCAGTAATAGTCAGTAATAATCGGTAGTATGTAACAGTATCCTGTTTAAGTGGCCAGATTTGGGCCTTAATTCAGTATTAATCGTCAGTTATAACAAATAGGTTGCTCCTCATATACTGGGTATTACGTAGTAGTTTAGTGTAGGTCAGTTTAGCTGTAGTTTAGGTCTGTAGCAAATGCTGACTAGTGCCTACGTGACTCCACGTCCGTGAGAGGCTCGGCCAGAGCCTCATTTGCATATTTAGCCAGGTAGGCCGGAACGGCCCAAGCCAGGCCCTCTTCGTCCGTTTAGTCCTCAAAAACGTCAATTTTCGTCTGTTTTCAACCTAAAACTATGAAATAACACATTACACATTACGCAATACATAATTCGGTTCTTGAACCCGCACGTGAAAGCCAATCGGTCCGGACAATAGTTGCTGGGGTTCTAATCCCCACCACCTCTGTTTCTAATGGGTTTTAACCCATTTGATTCAGGTAGCCGTTCAGTCTCTCCGCTGGAAGCGCGTCCCGTTGCTACTGGAATCAGTCTATCAGTCTGTCTAGTTGGAGAAGCTCATTGTGGTCTATTTGTCAGTATCTTGTCCTGCCCAGTCGTTCTTGTAGTCAGTAGTTCAGTGGATCCTGAAGGAGATCCTGGTTCTTTGTATCTGTTGGAGATCTGTCCAGTCAGCCCAGTTGGAATATCTGATTAGGTACTTGTTGGATGCATTTTGGTGCAGTCTGAGGCGTAGCGTATAGCGGAGACGAAGAGAGAGAGAGCTGCCTGTTTCACTGTTGGGTCAGCTTTTGAAGCCAAAACATTTCGGTCTACGTTTGAACTTTAAAAGAATCATGCTCAGTGAAAGCGCTACAGCTTACATCCTGATCCTTACCACCGGAATTGCCATCTGAAACAATTGACAATCTAGTTCAGTATCTTGTATTAACTTTGAGATAATTATCTGAGGAAGCCGATCCGACCTTTCCGACACTAACCGACACTCTCCTAGCCTGTAACTGTCATTATCCATTTCAGCGACCGGAACTCTTCTCGAAATTCAGTTATTCTGGGCAGTCAATTATACGGAGACGCCAGAGCAAAGCCAACCTCGCTCCCACCCGATTCGGATTATAAACAGGTGTTAATTAGTATAACTCGTGTGTGTGTGGTCCCAAGAGTTACTGTAAGGGACAGAGTCACCGTAGAGGCTAGCACAGAGCCTAAGAGTTGAGTTGAGAGAAAGCATATAGGATACCGGGTTGATTAACCTACACCAGCACTAGAGTGGGTATATAAACCTGAAGATTGTACTGTAACGACCCCGAAACCGGATAACCAGCCCTAATCGCGAAAGTACCAGTCAAACCAAAACCTAAAGGCAATTCTGGCAGACAGTATCTTGTATTACTGTTATTGTAAAACCATAATTGCAGTGAATCATTGTCTGCTGGAATTTAGTAATCCTGTGTGTCTATTTTGTAATAATAAACAATTATCCTTTTAGCTGCTTCGGCTTTCGTGTACGTTTCAGAGATCCCCAACTCTACCCGCATTGAGGTTAGAGTTGAACTGACAGTCGCCCATTGAGACTATAAATCCCGATTCCCCTGCCAAAAACGAACTCACCCCTTTAGACCCCATTTCAGGTCAGCTATTCAGCCCTGGTTGTCAGCATACCACTACAGCCGGAGCATCAATCTAAGCGAAGATTCATCTTTGCGTGCCGACCTTGACTCGTGTCTTGGATCCTGATCAGATCTAGTCTAGTCTAGTCTAGCCTAGTCTATTCTAGAAGCCCTAACCAACTGTAAACGACCAAGAATCAGGCAAAAGTTTATTGGAGACACGACCCCCTCCAATACAGAGAAATCCAGTCCAGATCTGACAGAGTCCATTACACATGTCTGGGACAGCGGTTCGGTAGCACAAACCATGGCGGATGAGTGACCCACCACACATCTCCCATAACCTAGTCGTCTTTCATTTCTTTCTTTTGGGTCATTTGATCTGGCTGCTGCATCCGTTAAGTCTTGTCCCCGTATTGCCTACGGGAAAAGTGGCACAGTACAGACAGTCAGACTTTGCGTCCTTTTAGGGGTTCAGCTCTTGCTTCTAGGAAGGCCGACTTTGTATAGCTGTGGTCAAACAGGTGGCTCTGGCAAACCCTAAGATAAAGCTAATGATTTTACAAATTTTGCATGACCTGATAAACGCTGGACGGAAAGTTCTAGGATGGAATAATCAATAGAAACGTTATTTCTTAAACCATAGCCCACAAATTTGTCAAATTCAGGTTAGTGGCTGTAAAATATTTGTTGTGGCCAAGGCTTTCAATGAAAGTACTACTCCTTTGAAAGCAGTATACAAAAGAACTAAAGTGTTCGTTCCATAAGAAACCCGCCTGGAATTATTTGACTACACCACTTCTGTAACCTATAATCGAATGAAGTGCCATTGCCAACGGTATTTAGGGAGGAAATGTACTCCGTTTGCTGCAGCAGAATTCCCCGCCCTTATAGGCTGGTTACTCGCTAATATGTACTGAAGAAAGCTACTCAAAATTTAATCCCGTTGTGCAGAAAATGCGGCGGCAATTTTTTGTCAAATAAACCAAATCCGGCACCATAGCATTCTTCCAGGTGCCCCCCTTTAACCCGAGTTACAGCTTAGCTAGAACTAGGATTGACCATAGGTGAAAAAAAGATTTCCATCCAACTCTACCCGTCTCATCAATCCCATCAAAGATGCCAACACTGCTGTTCTGAGTGAATCGATACCCTGCCAACTGTTGATGTAACTAATAGAACACAGCTGAATAAAAAGTGTTCAACTTTCAAAAGTCGACATCATAATAAAACGGTTAAGTACAATCAGCTGTAAGTTCATATTCTGATAAGAATCCAGCCGTTTGGCAAACACGGTGCTATCAGTAGCTGATAACAATTGCCAATTGTGTCAAACAATGAACAATGACTTAAGGATTAGCATATGTAATAAGAAGGCTTTTATCAATGGTCCAAAATGGCTTAAAAATGGTCACTAAGTCAACGTTCCTGAAGATTAGACTTAGATCCGTTCAATTAATGTATTGGTATAGGTCACAATTTTGTAATGTGTTATATTTGAAGAAGAATAATGTTACCAGACAAATCTAAATAATTGTTAGTCAAATAAGGACCCAGAACTTGAATTACTGTTAGGAACTGTCTGGTAATTGACATTATAGTAAAAAAATTAGAACGCAAAAAGCGAAATTAACAAATAAATCCAAAAACAGAAGGATAAGCAGAAACCTATTAATGCCCTAATTGAAGAGTGGGTAGAATTGGTCTAGATCTAGAATTTAGAATTTAGAATCTAGAATTTATCAGAGATGGAACCGTTTCACACCTTGTCGGTCATTAATGCTTCGAAGAGTTGTCATAAAGTCACTAAGAGTTCATAATTATGGAAGAAGTTGCATAAACTCAGTTTTACATTCTGAAATTTTTTCAAAATGTAGTTTCAGGACAATAAATGCCACATTTTGGAAGAAAGTCAGTCAATCAGTCTAAAAACAATTACGCAAGCGTTTATGTAGCGAAACATAATTATAGAAGTAGTTTAGTCTAGAAGTGTTTAGTAGTAATTTGGCATGAATTAGTTAAATTTTATAAATTTGATATAACCTAGGTTCAACTGAAAAGCAATTCTCTTCTGATTCCGAAAATCCAAACCCCATCTTTTAACTTCCAAAAATAAGAAAGTTATTAACGAAAATGTTTTAGTAAGATCACTTTCAATTTCGTAATCTTACCTCTTTAATAGGTGTGCCTCAAAATTTTTCCTCCGTTCACCTGTGTGTTAACTTTAGGAAACTTCCGTTTTTCATTGTCTGGGAAGCCGTTTGCTTCAATTCGTTGGTCAGGTGAGGATTGTCCTCAAGTGAACTCCAAAGCTGGTCAAGAGGACAGCAGACAATTGCTTTCCAAAACAAGGTTAGTACACATTAGTACACACCTTTTTGTGTACTTAGGTAGGTCCAGAGGGTGCTTAACCTCATCCTGAATAAATCAAATATAATAAAGTTAAGGGGGGGGGGCTACGAATTTCACTAAAAGTTCGATGTTGGAAAAGCTAGCTAGTCTTTTGCCACATAATAGTATTAGGTTTAGTGTAAAATAGTTTAAAGTTTGAAAAAATTCCATGCAGCGTAGCGTCCTGTGGAGCCATCAGAAGTTGGTGTTATCGGTCCAAAGCTCGACATGACACGTACACAAACTTGGCCTCGCCCTGGTCGCTATGTGCAAGGCACGGTACCAAAATTTTCAGGAATTAGTTCTGACATATAGTGCTTTGATATCGTGTAAAATAATCTCTAGACCATTGCCTACTTTTCTGGGCTATACGGTCAAAGTGCGAAAAATTGGATGTTGTAGGTCTATACGGGTGGAGGTTAACTAACTTCTAATGAGCTGTGGTTTACCAAATGAGGCAAACTTTGCTGCAATTAATACTCCAAGTATCTGTCTTAGCTTTGGTATAAATGACATGATTTCGTTAATCCCTGCGTTCTCAATGCTGGATTATATTATCGATATTGTCGCTGTTATTTGGTGCCATTTCGAACATGTGAGCCAATTACTTCAAAGTACTGTGGCAGAATCGGCTGAAACTTTGCACACTATAGGCAAGTGAGTGTACCAAGATGTGCCGAAAGTTATGTCACTAAACCTCGCTCCAATGTTTAGAAATGCTAGATTGATTTCTCAAAGTATCGATGGCGATCGCTCCAAAAAGCTCTAAGACAGTTATAAGCGCATACTGAACGAAGGAAGCGTCATATCAAAAAACGGATTTCATATTCGGATTCAGCAGGTCAAATAACCCCTATAAGCACCTTTTCGGCAAAATCGGAGACAAAAAATTTTTTGACCCCATTTTTACTGCGCTT
>JASAND010030543.1:0-71456 GCA_030248195.1 Trissonchulus latispiculum | reverse complement strand
CCCGAGCCAGGCAACCCGGGACGGGTACGACTCGGCGACAACGTAAGACCTCAACATCAAAGGAGGTTCAAACAGATCCGATCAGAGTTCTAGTACCATTACGGCGCTGGACCCTGTCGGAAACCGAAGACCAGCCTGAGGTAGGGGCTAATCGCAAAAGCCCTGGGGAAGACCAGGCCCCTGTAAATGGGGAGCAAGCTAAAAGCCCTGGGGACGGCCAACCTTCGGGTAACGGGCTTTCAGCAGTAAGCACTGGGGATACCCCAGTAGCTGATACTTCTACCTCTACCCAGGTGGTACCTGAGACTCCAGCCGGCAAACGAAAGCCACCCAGAATTGTGGTCACGGATGCATCCCCACCGAAACGGGGAGGCAACTTACAGCCTTGGACCACGGCCAATAATCCAACAAGGAGAGAACTCACGGAAAGTGACGCCTCGGATGATGAAACAGAGATTTCAGGATTAACTCTTGCCCCTGTTGAAGTTCACGGTACTGGAGGGATTTATGGGACTAAACACTGGGATTTATTTACTTAATTCTAAATTCTACCAAATTAACCTATTTTAATAACCTTTTTGGTTCTTAAATTTTGTGGAAGATCCGAAGGGATGTGAGGTAGTCGTGCGAGCTTAGGCCCACCCTCCCACCCAGCCGAAATTTGCGCTCTGTGAGCCGTGCGAGAGGTTACCTCCGTACCTTAGCCCGAAGATGCTCTCATGAAGCTGACATCCTGGTTCTTTTTTTTATTCTCATAACTCGTTTTCTTTTTATGGGTACTCGTACCTCGCCGTGACGGCTGGAGGACTTGGTCTTTTTCCCAATTGCGCACCGTCCCAGTGGCACTATAATGGCAGTTTCCACGCGCATTTTTTCTAGCTGGTCGTCACTAGTCCGCTGACGCCAAGTCAGCCCTAACTTTGTTGTCATATTTAGTCATGTTTATCTAGCTAGTTCCTTTGTTTTTATAACTTGTCATGTATTATAATTTGTTTTCTGCGTACGTACGTTGTGAGACCCATTTACCAAAAATTCGTCAAAAATTGTCGGTGTTTAAATTTTCAACTACTTTTTGGTTATGTTGTCCCTCGCAGGAGCTCGGGCGGTAAGCCCTGGGGAGTTGTAATGAGGCGGCGTGACGTCAGTCCTCTAAAATGTTAACGTATGTGTTTGAATTTATTTTAGGTTGAAAATGGTGTTAGGAATATTATTAAGAATGTGTGCAATTTAGTTTGAAAATATGTTGTGAAAATTGTTTGAAATTTGTATTGAAAGTGCATTTTGAAATTTGTTTAAAAGTCTCTTTGTTGAGTTTTTCCGTGCGTATGTGTAAATCATGCATTTGTGTATCAGCCAGCCTAGCCAATAGGTGGCGCTGTTGAGACGTCTATTTTCTCTCGAAGCCTCTCCCAGCATCTTGTCTTTCAAGGGGGTCTCAAAATTCAACCAATCCCGTTCCGCCACATGTCAAAACTGGTCCTGTCTAGACGTCTCACTATTATTCAGTCCTGTGTTTTTCTTCTGTGTAGAGTGCTCGTGTTTGTTTTAAGCTCCCCACTTCCGTGCCCTACATTATTTGCTGTGCTTATTCCTTTTATAACATAACTTAAAGTGGGTACCACCTTAAGTTTCTGTGAGCTCCAGGGTAACCCTGTAGAGCCACTTAATTATTATTATTCTGTTTTGTAGTGGATTAATAATTTGTTCTCTGTCTTTTAGAAGTAGGTTCTCTTTTTACTTCTCTTTTAAATTTTCTATGAAATCTCTTAAAATTTCTCCAAAAGTTTAGGTTCCTTTTTCTTGATTAGCTCTCCTTTAGTTTATTCATTGTATTGTCTTTGTTTGGTAGTAATTACTGTGTCCTATATTCTATTTTCTATTCTTGTTATATTGTTTAGTTAGGCTATTTCCTACACTGTAGTTCATTCAAAATTTGTTGTACGCTTTTCGGGGTTCGCCCCTTTGTCCTGCATAATTTTAAAAGTAAATGTGGTCTCTTTTTGGACCATTTTAGGGCGTCTTATTAGCTTAGGTTTTTATATTAGAATTGTATATTCGGTAAGTAGGGCTTTTCTAAGAATACTTGGGTAGTTAGATAGATCTTTTTTGAGTATGTACTTTTCAGCAAATTTGGGGTAGTTTCATTTATTATTTGAGTCTTTGCTCTTCATCGGCTGTTAAACTGCGTTCGGTAAGGTTCACTTAGGTTATTTTTGGCGAGGTTAGTTAGGTCGACTGGAACTACATCTCCTACAGGTTCGACGTTACCCTTGTGCACAGTTTCCCACTCGTAGTTTGGTCGTTCGTACACTTCCAACTTTACACTTGGAGTATTACCTGGAGCAAAGTTGGGTTCATTTGGTAAACCATAGCTCATTAGACGTTAGTTAAGTTCCACCCGTATAGACCTACAACACCCAATTTTTCGCACCTTGATTGTATCTCACAGAAAAGTATACATTGATCTAAAGATTATTTTACACGATATTAAAGCGCTACATGTCAGAACTATCTCTGGAAAATTCGGGTTCCGTACCTTGCCCATAGCGATCAGGGCGAGAAGTTTGTGTACGTGCCATGTCGAGCTTTGGACCGACAACACCAACTTCTGATGGCTCCACAGGACGCTATGCTGCATGTAATTCTTTCAAACATTAAACTATTTATACTAAGCATAATACTATTGTGAGGCAAAGGACTAGATAGCTTTTCCAACATCGAACTTTTAGTGAAATTCTTAACACCCCCTTAAACAAAGAAGCTTGATAAATAACTTCGTCTGTTTCTAATATCCAAAGACCGAGACTTTTTGGCCGGTGAGAACTAATCCGAGACTTCGAACCCTGCCAACTCTGGCAGACCAACAACACTAGTTACTAGTGTTGGGATTGGCCGAAAATTTCCTTGGTTGGCTTGGCTTGGCTTGGCCGGAGTTTGAAGTTGGCCGGCCAATTGGCCGTTGGCCGTTGGCCGGCCAACGGCCAATGGCCAACGGCCAATTGGCTGGCCGTTGGCCGTTGGCCGATGGCCGGCCAATGGCCGTTGGCCGGCCAACGGCCAATGGCCAACGGCCAACTGGTTGGCCGTTGGCCGCTGGTTGGCCGTTGGCTGTTGCTTGGCCGTAGCTATTTGCCAACGCTGGCGAGCTGGCATTTACAATTTTTGTTCGTCTACCGTGCTTAATTAGGCGTCAACTTAATTAAACTTTATTTGCAATAGTACAATTTACAATTTACAATATTTGTAAAATAGTTTTTCCAAACATTAAGCTTCCACCCGAGATAATTCTGTTTAAATTTTGCTGGAGGACCGCAATAAATTGATGAGACGTTGACCGCTAAAAACTACGTTGTTAGCACACTTAAAGTTTGCATGCAATTAGCAAATTTATTTGTAAAAATAACGCTAATAACGATAAACATTGTCAACATCTAGTGAAAATCTGTAGTACTGTATCTAATATAACGTTTATTAACAAAAATTTTTACTATATTATGAAGCAAAATTAAATTGTACAACACAGTTAACGCACAAGATCAGTAAATTTGAACTTGGACATCACTAGGCCATTGGCCAGCCAACGGCCAACGGCCAGCCAGTTGGCTGTTGGCCATTGGCCGTTGGCCGGCCAACGGCCATTGGCCGGCCATCGGCCAACGGCCAACGGCCAGCCATTTGCCCGTGGGCCATTGGCCTTGGGCCGGCCAACGGCCAATGGCCGGCCAAGCCAACTGGCCGAGATTTTCTCGGCCAACGGCCAATGGCTCGGCCGGCCAATGTCCGGCCATATGCCAGCCAAAGGCCGAACCGGCCAACCTGGGCCTCAGCTTTAATGCGTAAAAGTAAGCCAAACCCGAAGGAAAGTCAGAGAAAGGAAAACAGTGATAAAGAGGACAGCATGGAATCACTGGGAGCCTATTCTGGATTTCGACGAAAACAGTCTGATCCTGAGATTAAAAATGGAACTTTGCTCTCTCGACAGGGTAAGCCGTCTCTGGAGGCTAAGGAAAGCGGAGACAGGGTTACTCCCGAAGAATCTTTCCGATTCTCTAAGGCCGAAGACACCACGAGTGGAACGAACGCAGCTGGAGACAGCCATATTCCGCACAGAGTATTCCACTGCAATGCCGTATTTGTGACTCCAAATCCAAATCATCCCCGGGAAGTTTCACCACCGCCTATCCTACCCGCTGAATATTACGATTCGGACGCTGAAAAGGACAGACGGTTCAGGCTGATGTGTGAACGACTGTTTGATGAGGAACTGAAGAGAGAAAAGTGGGAGCGCGGAGAGGAAGAAGAAGAAGACGATGATGATGATAACGATGATGTTGACTATTCGGACAGTGAATTTAGCACTACCAGTACGACGGCTGTGGCTGCGTCTGCTAGTACTCTCTATACGGGTTCTGTGGTAGATTCTGAAGACACGGCAGCCGATTATTTCACACCCCCGTGTGATACGGCATCCGTTACTAGCGGAGAAAGGGTGAAACCTAACTACTCGCCCTTGAAAGCCCGCTTTCTTGGTGGAGCTGCGGTGAATACTGTCAACGGGTCTGTATCCGGTCCGGCCTCTGGTAACTATAGAGACGGTAGAGTGATGCACTGTTCCTGCTGTAGACTAAATCGCCGGAATCAGAAGCCTGCGGCCGTTCAGACCACCGTTGCCAGTTCCACAGTACCTGTCCAGGCTGTCCCAAAGTACAGACATGCTGGCTGTCAGGTGGATCAGCAAGACCCGCCTACTCCTCAAACTCCATTGATAAAATCCGCCGCCTCCTTCAATGCCTACACTCAGACGGCGAGAAGTGGTGATGAACTGTTGCGAAAGCTGATGTCTCGAAATTAAGCGTTATGTAACTTTATGCTACTGGCATTTTTTAGTGGGGGGGGGGGGGGGGGCCCCCACTTTTCTGTTCCCCCCTCCACGTTTAGGAGCCCCCCCACTTTCGCCCCCCCCCACTTTTCGGCAAGCCCCCACCCACTTTTTTGGGGTCGTACAAAAGTGTCAAAAAATGAGGATTTTGAGGTCAAATTTTCAAAAAGTTTCTCAATTTTTAGCTAATTTATGGACTTGTAAGCTCATTTTAAGTTTAAAAACAGCGATTTTTTGCGTTTTTACCTTAAAAATGCTAATTTTTCGCTAAAAATTTCGGTATATTTTTCATTTGGCTCGCCCCCCCCCCCACTTTTCGGAAGCCCCCCCCCCACTTTCAAATCCCTAAAAAATGCCAGTGCTAGAATAGAGTATAGTGCCACACACTTGGTTTTGCTGTTGAGTTAACTTGGTTAACGTTGATATGTCCAGGGAGAGGATTTTTGAGGAGGAGGGCCTGCTTATCGTAAGACAAAATGAAATTTTACAGCTATTTTTAGTGCCTTTTAATGAAACTCGCGACTTCCGCCTACCAACTTTTGTTCACTCAGTACGAAGCTAATTCACACCAGATACTACTCCGAGATAGACGAGCTTTCCCAGCATATCTTCCTTCACTTTAGCTTCTACCTCAGAGCATAAAGGATTTTTAGTTTTTGAAGATATTCAAAAATTCAAGGGTGGGAAATTATAAAATATATATATACCTTTCAACTTAGTAGGAGGCTCTTATCCAGGGAAATCAAACCTGTGGAAAACCCCGCTGTTGAAAGACCCCCAGTGTAGAATTTCCTCTTTCTGTTTTCTGGGTCAACTACTACTTGTATCGTGAAAGTGGTTGATTTGATTTGGTCATTTTTCTTTTCAGTTGAGGTAAAGAACTTGGAATTTTTATGTATACTAGCTTTTGTCCCATGTCTGTATGCCTCAAAGTTTTTGCAGTGATGAAATGGAAACAGTATTGCCCTTCTATTTCTGGGGCCTATTTCATAAAACAATTGTAGACTACAATTCCTACAATTGTAGTCAATTGGGTTTCATATAACAATTGCCTGGCCTGTAGTTCTACAATTGTAACAATTCTAATTACAATTGTAGCCAATGTTCGGTTTCATAAAACAGTCACTGCGCCTGTAGCTCTACAATTGTAGAAAGCTTTGCGTTTCATAAACCCACATTTGTAGGTCAATTATTTCACAATTGTAGCTATGAAATGCACATAGCAGAATTGTAATTGTAGAGTTACAATTGTAGCCACTTTATTGAGTTTCATAAAACAACTACAGTTTCACATTTAAAACTTTCACCTGTGGAATTGTACTACAATTCCTACATACCTAAAAAGGGTTGTAGATGCCACAAAATGGGTGGATTTTCGAAAGATGTTAGCGTTGTGAGTTCTGTTTTTATTGAATCATATTGCTGCAGCCAGGTCTTAGTTCTAGCAGACAACTACTTTTTTACAAACCACTATAGTATATTACAATGTGACTTTCATCTTTGCAAAGTTGTATTATTGATAAAAATTCCATAATGGACGCAAATGCCGGAATAAATTTAAGCAAGTTACTATATATACTAGATAAACAAAAAGACTAAGTATATATGTGCACATTTGTGGGTTTGTAAATACAATTCCTGAAATTGTAATTACAATTCTGAAAATTGTATTTACAATTGTTACAATTGTAGTCATGGCTCTCACAATTGTACCTACAAACCTGTAGAATTGTGATTGTAGGCAGGACTACAATTGTAGAATTGTAGAAAATCTACAATTGTTGTATGAAACTGGAAATTTGTAAAATTGTAGAAACTTTGCTACAATTGTAGGAACCTACAGGCCTGTACTTGTAGTTTTATGAAATAGGCCCCAGGCCTGCTGACTATTTAATTTGACTGTTTGACCAGACTTTCTACTATTTATGCTTATTTAATAATTTCGAAGCTTATTTAATAATTTCGAAAATCTTCCTCGTATTAAATCAAAAGTTTCCTAGAAAACCTTATTGTTTTACTTGGCATTACTGAAAGTTATGTATATTTACTTCATTTGTTTGTTGTCCTTTGGTATTGTCCTTTTACTGTCCTTCTGCCCTGATGCTGCTTCTTGTTTCGGTTCATGTCTTGTCACTGGCTGTTTAAACGTTTTCTAGTAAGATGGTATATTGTTGACTTACTGCATAAATAGTCATTTATTTTTTCAGTTGTATCTTTTTGTTGTTGTTACTTTGCTTTGAGGCTGTCCCTTTGTTTGTCTGTGTACTAGAATTTATTTTTAATGATAATTGAATAATAAACAGATATGGAGCATAGTTAGTAACTAGTAGTGTTGTGCGTTGGCCGGTGCGGCCAATGGCTGGCAAATGGCCGGCCATTGGCCGGCCAAGCCATTGGCCGTTGGCCGAGAAAATCTCGGCCAGTTGGCTTGGCCGGCCATTGGCCGTTGGCCGGCCAACGGCCAATGGCCAACGGCCAATTGGCTGGCCGTGGGCCGTTGGCCGCGGCCCGCCCATTGGCCGTTGGCGGCCCAACGGCCAATGGCCAACAGCCAACTGGCTGGCCGTTGGCCGTTGGCTGGCCAATGGCCGAGTGCTGGCCAAGTTCAAATTTACTGATCTTGTGCGTTAACTGTGTTGAAAAATTTAATTTTGCTGCATAATATCGTAAACATTTTGCTGTATAAACGTTATATTAGATACAGTACTACAGATTTTCACTAGATGTTGACAATGTTTATCGTTATTAGCGTTATTTTTACAAATAAATTTGCTAATTGCATGCAAACTTTAAGTGTGCTAACAACGTAGTTTTTAGCGGTCAACGTCTCATCAATTTATTGCGGTCCTCCAGCAAAATTTAAACAGAATTATCTCGGGTGGAAGCTTAATGTTTGGAAAAACTATTTTACAAATATTGTAAATTGTAAATTGTACTATTGCAAATAAAGTTTAATTAAGTTGACGCCTAATTAAGCACGGTAGACGAACAAAAATTGTAAATGCCAGCTCGCCAGCGTTGGCAAATAGCTACGGCCAAGCAACAGCCAACGGCCAACCAGCGGCCAACGGCCAACCAGTTGGCCGTTGGCCATTGGCCGTTGGCCGGCCAACGGCCATTGGCCGGCCATCGGCCAACGGCCAACGGCCAGCCAATTGGCCGTTGGCCATTGGCCGTTTGCCGGCCAACGGCCAACGGCCAATTGGCCGGCCAACTTCAAACTCCGGCCAAGCCAAGCCAAGCCAACCAAGGAAATTTTCGGCCAATCCCAACACTAGTAACTAGTGTTGTTGGTCTGCCAGAGTTGGCAGGGTTCGAAGTCTCGGATTAGTTCTCACCGGCCAAAAAGTCTCGGTCTTTGGATATTAGAAACAGACGAAGTTATTTATCAAGCTTCTTTTGTTTAAGGGGGGTGTTAAGAATTTCACTAAAAGTTCGATGTTGGAAAAGCTATCTAGTCCTTTGCCTCACAATAGTATTATGCTTAGTATAAATAGTTTAATGTTTGAAAGAATTACATGCAGCATAGCGTCCTGTGGAGCCATCAGAAGTTGGTGTTGTCGGTCCAAAGCTCGACATGGCACGTACACAAACTTCTCGCCCTGATCGCTATGGGCAAGGTACGGAACCCGAATTTTCCAGAGATAGTTCTGACATGTAGCGCTTTAATATCGTGTAAAATAATCTTTAGATCAATGTATACTTTTCTGTGAGATACAATCAAGGTGCGAAAAATTGGGTGTTGTAGGTCTATACGGGTGGAACTTAACTAACGTCTAATGAGCTATGGTTTACCAAATGAACCCAACTTTGCTCCAGGTAATACTCCAAGTGTAAAGTTGGAAGTGTACGAACGACCAAACTACGAGTGGGAAACTGTGCACAAGGGTAACGTCGAACCTGTAGGAGATGTAGTTCCAGTCGACCTAACTAACCTCGCCAAAAATAACCTAAGTGAACCTTACCGAACGCAGTTTAACAGCCGATGAAGAGCAAAGACTCAAATAATAAATGAAACTACCCCAAATTTGCTGAAAAGTACATACTCAAAAAAGATCTATCTAACTACCCAAGTATTCTTAGAAAAGCCCTACTTACCGAATATACAATTCTAATATAAAAACCTAAGCTAATAAGACGCCCTAAAATGGTCCAAAAAGAGACCACATTTACTTTTAAAATTATGCAGGACAAAGGGGCGAACCCCGAAAAGCGTACAACAAATTTTGAATGAACTACAGTGTAGGAAATAGCCTAACTAAACAATATAACAAGAATAGAAAATAGAATATAGGACACAGTAATTACTACCAAACAAAGACAATACAATGAATAAACTAAAGGAGAGCTAATCAAGAAAAAGGAACCTAAACTTTTGGAGAAATTTTAAGAGATTTCATAGAAAATTTAAAAGAGAAGTAAAAAGAGAACCTACTTCTAAAAGACAGAGAACAAATTATTAATCCACTACAAAACAGAATAATAATAATTAAGTGGCTCTACAGGGTTACCCTGGAGCTCACAGAAACTTAAGGTGGTACCCACTTTAAGTTATGTTATAAAAGGAATAAGCACAGCAAATAATGTAGGGCACGGAAGTGGGGAGCTTAAAACAAACACGAGCACTCTACACAGAAGAAAAACACAGGACTGAATAATAGTGAGACGTCTAGACAGGACCAGTTTTGACATGTGGCGGAACGGGATTGGTTGAATTTTGAGACCCCCTTGAAAGACAAGATGCTGGGAGAGGCTTCGAGAGAAAATAGACGTCTCAACAGCGCCACCTATTGGCTAGGCTGGCTGATACACAAATGCATGATTTACACATACGCACAGAAAAACTCAACAAAGAGACTTTTAAACAAATTTCAAAATGCACTTTCAATACAAATTTCAAACAATTTTCACAACATATTTTCAAACTAAATTGCACACATTCTTAATAATATTCCTAACACCATTTTCAACCTAAAATAAATTCAAACACATACGTTAACATTTTAGAGGACTGTCGTCACGCCGCCTCATTACAACTCCCCAGGGTTTACCGCCCGAGCTCCTGCGAGGGACAACATAACCAAAAAGTAGTTGAAAATTTAAACACCGACAATTTTTGACGAATTTTTGGTAAATGGGTCTCACAACGTACGTACGCAGAAAACAAATTATAATACATGACAAGTTATAAAAACAAAGGAACTAGCTAGATAAACATGACTAAATATGACAACAAAGTTAGGGCTGACTTGGCGTCAGCGGACTAGTGACGACCAGCTAGAAAAATGCGCTTGGAAACTGCCATTATAGTGCCACTGGGACGGTGCGCAATTGGGAAAAAGACCAAGTCCTCCAGCCGTCACGGCGAGGTACGAGTACCCATAAAAAGAAAACGAGTTATGAGAATAAAAAAAAGAACCAGGATGTCAGCTTCATGAGAGCATCTTCAGGCTAAGGTACGGAGGTAACCTCTCGCACGGCTCACAGAGCGCAAATTTCGGCTGAGTGGGAGGGTGAGCCTAAGCTCGCACGACTACCTCACATCCCTTCGGATCTTCCACAAAATTTAAGAACCAAAAAGGTTATTAAAATAGGTTAATTTGGTAGAATTTAGAATTAAGTAAATAAATCCCAGTGTTTAGTCCCATAAATCCCTCCAGTACCGTGAACTTCAACAGGGGCAAGAGTTAATCCTGAACCCTGTGTTTCATCATCCGAGGCGTCACTTTCCGTGAGTTCTCTCCTTGTTGGATTATTGGCCGTGGCCCAAGGCTGTAAGTTGCCTCCCCGTTTCGGTGGAGACGCATCAGTGACCACTATTCTGGGTGGTTTTCGTTTGCCCGCTGGAGTCTCAGGTATCACCTGGGTAGAGGTAAAAGTATCAGCTACTGAGGTATCCCCAGTGCTTACTGCTGAAAGCCCGTTACCCGAAGGTTGGCCGTCCCCAGGGCTTTTAGCTTGCTCCCCATTTACTGGGGCCTGGTCTTCCCCAGGGCTTTTGCGATTAGCCCCTACCTCAGGCTGGTCTTCGGTTTCCGACAGGGTCCAGCGCCGTAACGGTACTAGAACTCTGATCGGATCTGTTTGAACCTCCTTTGATGTTGAGGTCTTACGTTGTCTCCGAGTCGTACCCGTCCCGGGTTGCCTGGCTCGGGTTTGCGGGACACGGGTCCAGGTCTACTGCCCGCGTCCCGCCTCCTCGTTTCCCTGCTCTGGGAAACCTTCATACCGGCGAGGGCCCACATAGCCTCTGCTTATAGAGCGCGGCCGTACCGGCTGCCTCTGCTGCTGGCCTTGCTGGGCCTGTTGGCCTTGTTGCCTTTGCGAATCCTGCTGGCTGCGGAAATCTTGATTCCGCTGGCCTTGATTGCGCTGGTCCCGGTCATAACGACTCCGGGCAGGAGGGTTACCCTCCTGTTCGCGAGCACGGTACTGTGGGTGGGCATTGCCTCTTGCCTGGTTCTGGTTCTGGTTCTGGCCGTTCTGGCTCAGATACTGCAGATAGTCTGGGCATTGTTGCTGTCTATGCCCCACTAGACCGCAATACCAACACCTGCCCGGTGCTTGACGTGGTGGTGGTCGCTCATCGTTGCGCTGATAACCTTGATTGCGACCCTGATTCTGCTGGGCTTGTTGCTGTTGGTTCTGCTGGTTCCGCTGGTTCTGCTGGGGTCTCCCCTGCAGAACATTATTGCATTGTGGACCCTGGCTTTGGGAACTAAAGACCGTAACGGCCTGTTCCCGGTCCAACTCCACCTGCACCGACTCTACGATATGTGATATGTGATATGATAGAGCTCGAGTGATTAGGTCATTCTCGCGGACATGAGGCCAGAATTGGATGTCCGCCAGCGGAGCAGCCATTCTAGAGCGCAGCTCAGACTTCAAACCTCTTTTAAACTGAGCGACCACCTTCTTTTCTCGATCGAACCCAGTTTCGAATGGAAAAGCTTGAACCGCTAGCAAGCGTAACGCTGCCATATAATCGTGCGGTTTTTCCTGCGGTTCCTGCATCCGACTGTAGAACTGCTCCGCGTATTGCTCCGTTGTTACTGGCAGTGGCTCATACAATTGACGGATTCTAGTCACTAGATCCTCAAAAGTATCGGGTGGACATGGGGTCATAGATTCTTTGACCTTGTCATCTAGCAATGTCCACAAGATTCTATACTTCATGTTAGAGGGTACGTCATGTACCTTAACCGTGGTTTCAAAGTTAGCGAGCCAGCTGGTAAACTTGATGTTGCTCTGGGATCCTTGAAAGGGCTTAACGCCTTTGAAGCCTTTCAAATATTCCCCGAGATGCTTGAAGCTCTCGTATGAAGATGGCTCTCGGGTTTCGCGAGTTTGCGGTCGTTTCCGACCGTTCTCGACGAGGTGCACTGTATTCCCGTTCACGGGAATACCGGCGAGGGCTCGACATCCGCTGTACCGGCGGTGGAGACCGGTGGGCCCGTGACGAGGTTCTAGACTGATGCGAGTATTCCCTTCGACGGCGGGGTGATTCCCTGATTGGTTCCCTCATCTGGTCATCAGATGAGTCTAGGTCGATTATGGGCGGAGCTCTCCGTTCATTCCCTCGACCACGATAGACGGGCTCCGGACTCGGATGCCTCGTCAGCGGGGGCTGTCCCATCTGATATGGGGGCGCGCCCGCATTTGGGTCCTCTCTAGGAGTTGGCCACAGCCGGAGCAACTCGATACATACCCGCGGGAATGTATGAGAAATTTTAAGAGACTTCATAGAAAATTTAAAAGAGAAGTAAAAAGAGAACCTACTTCTAAAAGACAGAGAACAAATTATTAATCCACTACAAAACAGAATAATAATAATTAAGTGGCTCTACAGGGTCACCCTGGAGCTCACAGAAACTTAAGGTGGTACCCACTTTAAGTTATGTTATAAAAGGAATAAGCACAGCAAATAATGTAGGGCACGGAAGTGGGGAGCTTAAAACAAACACGACCACTCTACACAGAAGAAAAACACAGGACTGAATAATAGTGAGACGTCTAGACAGGACCAGTTTTGACATGTGGCGGAACGGGATTGGTTGAATTTTGAGACCCCCTTGAAAGACTGGGAGAGGCTTCGAGAGAAAATAGACGTCTCAACAGCGCCACCTATTGGCTAGGCTGGCTGATACACATATGCATGATTTACACATACGCACAGAAAAACTCAACAAAGAGACTTTTAAACAAATTTCAAAATGCACTTTCAATACAAATTTCAAACAATTTTCACAACATATTTTCAAGCTAAATTGCACACATTCTTAATAATATTCCTAACACCATTTTCAACCTAAAATAAATTCAAACACATACGTTAACATTTTAGAGGACTGACGTCACGCCACCTCATTACACAAGTATCTGTCAACTTATGTAAAAATGACGTGATTTCGTTAATCCCTGCGTTCGCAGTGCTAGATTACATTATCGATATTGTCGCTGTTATTTGGTGCCATTTCGAAGATGTGAGCCAATTACTCCAAAGTACTGTGGCAGAATCGGCTAAAACTTTGCGCATTACAGGCTAGTGAGTGTACCAAGATATGCAGAAAGCTAGGTCACTAAACCTCGCTTCAGTGTTTAGAAATGCTAGATTGATTTCTCGAAGTATGGACGGCTGTCGCTCCGAAAACCTCGAAGACAGTTGTAAGCGCATACTGAACGAAGCAAGCGTCATATCGAAAAACGGATTTTATATTCGGATTCAGCAGGTCAAATAACCCCTATAAGCGAAATCGGAGACAAAAATTTTTTGACCCCATTTTTATTGAGCTTTGCTTAGCTTTATTGAATAAAACACTGGGATTTCTTTACTTAATTCTAAATTCTACCAAATTAACCTATTTTAATAACCTTTTTGGTTCTTAAATTTTGTGGAAGATCCGAAGGGATGTGAGGTAGTCGTGCGAGCTTAGGCCCACCCTCCCACCCAGCCGAAATTTGCGCTCTGTGAGCCGTGCGAGAGGTTACCTCCGTACCTTAGCCTGAAGATGCTCTCATGAAGCTGACATCCTGGTTCTTTTTTTTATTCTCATAACTCGTTTTCTTTTTATGGGTACTCGTACCTCGCCGTGACGGCTGGAGGACTTGGTCTTTTTCCCAATTGCGCACCGTCCCAGTGGCACTATAATGGCAGTTTCCAAGCGCATTTTTCTAGCTGGTCGTCACTAGTCCGCTGACGCCAAGTCAGCCCTAACTTTGTTGTCATATTTAGTCATGTTTATCTAGCTAGTTCCTTTGTTTTTATAACTTGTCATGTATTATAATTTGTTTTCTGCGTACGTACGTTGTGAGACCCATTTACCAAAAATTCGTCAAAAATTGTCGGTGTTTAAATTTTCAACTACTTTTTGGTTATGTTGTCCCTCGCAGGAGCTCGGGCGGTAAGCCCTGGGGAGTTGTAATGAGGCGGCGTGACGTCAGTCCTCTAAAATGTTAACGTATGTGTTTGAATTTATTTTAGGTTGAAAATGGTGTTAGGAATATTATTTCGGAATAGGAAATAAATTTTCTATGAAGTCTCTTAAAATTTCTCCAAAAGTTTAGGTTCCTTTTTCTTGATTAGCTCTCCTTTAGTTTATTCATTGTATTGTCTTTGTTTGGTAGTAATTACTGTGTCCTATATTCTATTTTTTATTCTTGTTATATTGTTTAGTTAGGCTATTTCCTACACTGTAGTTCATTCAAAATTTGTTGTACGCTTTTCGGGGTTCGCCCCTTTGTCCTGCATAATTTTAAAAGTAAATGTGGTCTCTTTTTGGACCATTTTAGGGCGTCTTATTAGCTTAGGTTTTTGTATTAGAATTGTATATTCGGTAAGTAGGGCTTTTCTAAGAATACTTGGGTAGGTAGATAGATCTTTTTTGAGTATGTACTTTTCAGCAAATTTGGGGTAGTTTCATTTATTATTTGAGTCTTTGCTCTTCATCGGCGGTTAAACTCCGTTCGGTAAGGTTCACTTAGGTTATTTTTGGCGAGGTTAGTTAGGTCGACTGGAACTACATCTCCTCCAGGTTCGACGTTACCCTTGTGCACAGTTTCCCACTCGTAAAGTTTGGTTGTTCGTACACTTCCAACTTTACATTAGGCTGCCAGTCCACGACCTTATTTTTATTTTTATTCAGCTTTTTGTAATTTTTCTTCGGTTCTCTTCTTTTTATAGGTCTTTGTTTTTAACTAATTTTTCTGATCTCATCCAGTTTTCCTAAATTTTTCTGTGCGTTTTACTGCATTTTTACCGGTATTCTCGGAGCAGTGTCTACGTTACGTATTCACTGATAATTAGTTAGACCACGTTACGTGTGACTAACTGTAATTATGTCGGTTTTGCGGTCTCCTGCGAAATCGTCCAAGGCCTCAGCTAAGCCGGGTGATCCGACTAGCTCGAGTGACTCGACGGATACAAGGCCTTTAAATCAGCACGGTTTTGGGCGGCTCACGTCAAGCCAGCCAGCATTGAGCAAGAGTTCCTCTACTCAATCAGCGTCTAGCCGGGCATCCTCAAGCCAAGAGCTTGACGGTGCAGCATCTAGCAGACCAGTGCTCAGGTCTGATACGGCTAAGAATAAAGCCTCTTCAAAACAAGAGGTTGACGAAGACGCTTTGGATCCGGGTGACCCGGATGCCCAACATGAGGACGGGACCTCTAATAACCCGGGCGAATTTCAGTCTCCAGTTTCAGAAGAACCCAGTGAAGATGACTGGGATGAACAGGCAACTATCCATGACCAACTGGAATATGTCAGACGCAAGCTTAGCCCGCATCGGAGCTGACCTCCGGCGGCAGGAGACTAACGCGGACGTACCGGGGAGGTCTCTACCCGGTATGTCAGACTTAAAGGATTTACGTGACTTTCTAACCCAACTGGAACTGGAATTATTCCAGCAACGACCACGACTGGGCTCGGACAGCACGGTTATGCGCCGACAATCTGGCGCTATGCCATTTTTACCATATATTCGCCCTAAATTACAACAGAGGGGCATTTCCAGAGCTTCGCGACCCAGTGAGCCGACGGCTCCGGTACAACGGTTCCGGTCTACAGCACATATAGACCTGACCCGGGCAAAGCATCCGAAACGGGCAAGCAGTAGTCAACGGCCGGGCGGTAGTGACCCCGACCCGGAACCTGACCGGAAACCACGGGTACGTGGACCGATGGATAACTGGGTGGTGCCGTTACGGGATCCAACCCCAGTCCCGGCCCAACCCCCGGTCCCGCGACGGGATACGGAGGGAATGTTTCGGATACGTGATATGACCAACCACGAATATGGCGTGATTCGCGGGCTTATGACAGCATGGATAGCGGGAATCCCTATGGAAACATGGGAAGCATTGGAGCATACATTCCCGCGGGTATGTATCGAGTTGCTCCGGCTGTGGCCAACTCCTAGAGAGGACCCAAATGCGGGCGCGCCCCCATATCAGATGGGACAGCCCCCGCTGACGAGGCATCCGAGTCCGGAGCCCGTCTATCGTGGTCGAGGGAATGAACGGAGAGCTCCGCCCATAATCGACCTAGACTCATCTGATGACCAGATGAGGGAACCAATCAGGGAATCACCCCGCCGTCGAAGGGAATACTCGCATCAGTCTAGAACCTCGTCACGGGCCCACCGGTCTCCACCGCCGGTACAGCGGATGTCGAGCACTCGCCGGTATTCCCGTGAACGGGAATACAGTGCACCTCGTCGAGAACGGTCGGAACGACCGCAAACTCGCGAAACCCGAGAGCCATCTTCATACGAGAGCTTCAAGCATCTGGGGGAATATTTGAAAGGCTTCAAAGGCGTTAAGCCCTTTCAAGGATCCCAGAGCAACATCAAGTTTACCAGCTGGCTCGCTAACTTTGAAACCACGGTTAAGGTACATGACGTACCCTCTAACATGAAGTATAGAATCTTGTGGGCATTGCTAGATGACAAGGTCAAAGAATCTATGACCCCATGTCCACCCGATACTTTCGAGGATCTAGTGACTAGAATCCGCCAATTGTATGAGCCACTGCCGGTAACCACGGAGCAATACGCGGAGCAATTCTACAGTCGAATGCAGGAGCCGCAGGAAAAACCGCACGATTATATGGCAGCGTTACGCTTGCTAGCGGTTCAAGCTTTTCCATTCGAAACTGGGTTCGACCGAGAAAAGAAGGTGGTCGCTCAGTTTAAAAGAGGCTTGAAGTCTGAGCTGCGCTCTAGAATGGCTGCTCCGCTGGCGGACATCCAATTCTGGCCTCATGTCCGAGAGAATGACCTAATCACTCGAGCTCTACATATCGTAGAGTCGGTGCAGGTGGAGTTGGACCGGGAACAGGCCGTGACGGTCTTTAGTGCCCAAAGCCAAGGTCCACAATGCAATAATGTTCTGCAGGGGAGACCCCAGCAGAACCAGCGGAACCAGCAGAACCAACAGCAACAAGCCCAGCAGAATCAGGGTCGCAATCAAGGTTATCAGCGCAACGATGAGCGACCACCACCACGTCAAGCACCGGGCAGGTGTTGGTATTGCGGTCTAGTGGGGCATAGACAGCAACAATGCCCAGACTATCTGCAGTATCTGAGCCAGAACGGCCAGAACCAGAACCAGAACCAGGCAAGGGGCAATGCCCACCCACAGTACCGTGCTCGTGATCAGGAGGGTAACCCTCCTGCCCGGAGTCGTTATGACCGGGACCAGCGCAATCAAGGCCAGCGGAATCAAGATTTCCGCAGCCAGCAGGATTCGCAAAGGCAACAAGGCCAACAGGCCCAGCAAGGCCAGCAGCAGAGGCAGCCGGTACGGCCGCGCTCTATAAGCAGAGGCTATGTGGGCCCTCGCCGGTATGAAGGTTTCCCAGAGCAGGGAAACGAGGAGGCGGGACGCGGGCAGTAGACCTGGACCCGTGTCCCGCACCGGCAAACCCGTCTGGCGGAATGGTCTGTGCGGTGCAAGCAACTAGTACTAACCTTGTTAACATGATCGAATCAATCAAGAACGACCCTTGCTGGAATCGTGGTGGCATCTGGAGTAGTGACTCCGAGAGTGACAGTGATGCCGAACACCTGGAAGGGGCTGACCCCCTCCCGGAAAGATAATACCTGCACCCAATTCTTGAACTTAATGCTCGGGCGACCCAAGCAGTGAATCAATGGAAATGCAAATGTAAAGCCTGCAAAGCAAAGCGGGAACCTGTGTGCTTATATTTGAATAAAGACACAGACCAGGATGTGAACCCATGGAAGTGCCCATGTAAAACCTGTAAGCAGGTGCGGCGACGGGCCGAATGGTTCCCAACTGAGGAAGTGGTCCTAGCTAATGGTGGCTTCCCCGATGCGGGTGATGTCATCTACGATGGTGTAAAGATATTTGTTGCCTCAATAAAAGAATAAATTTAAATAAAGAAGAGTTGCCAGGTTCGTGAGTGTGTGCATGCCGAATCTCGTCCCTAACTCGCTATTCCCTAAACAACTACAGCAGACGCCGGCAGTCCAAATTCGGTACCGTGAGTTTACTGGTTTTTGAACAAAAAATACGGTTGACAAAAATATAGGAAAACATAAATTTACAGTACAGACGGAACAAACATTTTCGTGATTATTCAATACACAAAACAAAAATGCACTTCACAAAAATATAAAAGAAAAGGGGGAATAACCCAACACCCAACTTAAGAGGGAACTAAGTCCCCCAACCAAAGAACTTACGAGAAAAGGGTGTTCCCTAACAGTGTAGAAATGTGAGCCTAACACAACCGCTCCACGCGTGAGATCTAGCAAGACTGACTTTTCACTGAATTTCAATGGCGGACACGACTTAGCTAAAGAACTGAGGTTCCTACACAGAAGTATAATTTTCCATTTATCGTTCATAAAGATAACACTTCATTTTCTTCATTTTAGATAATTTTAAGTGAAAATCAAAGGAAATATCGGAAAATAGTTCACAATGGCGAAGGTAACCTTCGGCCATACAAATATTGGAATAGATGGCGTAAGGAAGTGAAACCCTTCGGGGATGGAGGAGCCTCAGAACGCAATTATAATGTGCCTGCGCGGAAGAAGTGGAAGCGGGCACCGGGAACGGAATGGAATATGCTTAACAGCATACGAAAGGCCATGAAGTGGCAGGAAAATAACGCCGTCATGGCAGCTCAAACCCGAGCCAGGCAACCCGGGACGGGTACGACTCGGAGACAACGTAAGACCTCAACATCAAAGGAGGTTCAAACAGATCCGATCAGAGTTCTAGTACCGTTACGGCGCTGGGCCCTGTCGGAAACCGAGGACCAGCCTGAGGTAGGGGCTAATCGCAAAAGCCCTGGGGAAGACCAGGCCCCTGTAAATGGGGAGCAAGCTAAAAGCCCTGGGGACGGCCAACCTTCGGGTAACGGGCTTTCAGCAGTAAGCACTGGGGATACCTCAGTAGCTGATACTTTTACCTCTACCCAGGTGATACCTGAGACTCCAGCGGGCAAACGAAAACCACCCAGAATTGTGGTCACGGATGCATCCCCACCGAAATGGGGAGGCAACTTACAGCCTTGGACCACGGCCAATAATCCAACAAGGAGAGAACTCACGGAAAGTGACGCCTCGGATGATGAAACAGAGGGTTCAGGATTAACTCTTGCCCCTGTTGAAGTTCACGGTACTGGAGGGATTTATGGGACTAAACACTGGGATTTATTTACTTAATTCTAAATTCTACCAAATTAACCTATTTTAATAACCTTTTTGGTTCTTAAATTTTGTGGAAGATCCGAAGGGATGTGAGGTAGTCGTGCGAGCTTAGGCCCACCCTCCCACCCAGCCGAAATTTGCGCTCTGTGAGCCGTGCGAGAGGTTACCTCCGTACCTTAGCCCGAAGATGCTCTCATGAAGCTGACATCCTGGTTCTTTTTTTTTATTCTCATAACTCGTTTTCTTTTTATGGGTACTCGTACCTCGCCGTGACGGCTGGAGGACTTGGTCTTTTTCCCAATTGCGCACCGTCCCAGTGGCACTATAATGGCAGTTTCCAAGCGCATTTTTCTAGCTGGTCGTCACTAGTCCGCTGACGCCAAGTCAGCCCTAACTTTGTTGTCATATTTAGTCATGTTTATCTAGCTAGTTCCTTTGTTTTTATAACTTGTCATGTATTATAATTTGTTTTCTGCGTACGTACGTTGTGAGACCCATTTACCAAAAATTCGTCAAAAATTGTCGGTGTTTAAATTTTCAACTACTTTTTGGTTATGTTGTCCCTCGCAGGAGCTCGGGCGGTAAGCCCTGGGGAGTTGTAATGAGGCGGCGTGACGTCAGTCCTCTAAAATGTTAACGTATGTGTTTGAATTTATTTTAGGTTGAAAATGGTGTTAGGAATATTATTAAGAATGTGTGCAATTTAGTTTGAAAATATGTTGTGAAAATTGTTTGAAATTTGTATTGAAAGTGCATTTTGAAATTTGTTTAAAAGTCTCTTTGTTGAGTTTTTCCGTGCGTATGTGTAAATCATGCATATGTGTATCAGCCAGCCTAGCCAATAGGTGGCGCTGTTGAGACGTCTATTTTCTCTCGAAGCCTCTCCCAGCATCTTGTCTTTCAAGGGGGTCTCAAAATTCAACCAATCCCGTTCCGCCACATGTCAAAACTGGTCCTGTCTAGACGTCTCACTATTATTCAGTCCTGTGTTTTTCTTCTGTGTAGAGTGGTCGTGTTTGTTTTAAGCTCCCCACTTCCGTGCCCTACATTATTTGCTGTGCTTATTCCCTTTATAACATAACTTAAAGTGGGTACCACCTTAAGTTTCTGTGAGCTCCAGGGTAACCCTGTAGAGCCACTTAATTATTATTATTCTGTTTTGTAGTGGATTAATAATTTGTTCTCTGTCTTTTAGAAGTAGGTTCTCTTTTTACTTCTCTTTTAAATTTTCTATGAAATCTCTTAAAATTTCTCCAAAAGTTTAGGTTCCTTTTTCTTGATTAGCTCTCCTTTAGTTTATTCATTGTATTGTCTTTGTTTGGTAGTAATTACTGTGTCCTATATTCTATTTTCTATTCTTGTTATATTGTTTAGTTAGGCTATTTCCTACACTGTAGTTCATTCAAAATTTGTTGTACGCTTTTCGGGGTTCGCCCCTTTGTCCTGCATAATTTTAAAAGTAAATGTGGTCTCTTTTTGGACCATTTTAGGGCGTCTTATTAGCTTAGGTTTTTGTATTAGAATTACTCAAGGAAGAGGAGGCTCTAGGAGGCTCTAGAGGAGCAACTTTACCCCCTCCCAGATTTTTTGACTATCCCTCCCCCCACTTTTGGTTACCCCCCTCCCCCGAACCCCCCCCCCCAGCACTTTTTGGGGCCAAAAAGTTAGCTAAATTTTGCTAAAAAATGGTCATTTTTTGAAAATTTTTTCTCAAATTTTGGCTTAAAATCGGTTTAAAACGGTGTAAAAACGCCTAAAACGATAAAAACAAGTCTTGTTTTGACAAAAAAAAAAACGTTAAAATACAGAAAATTTTGCGTTTTTAGGCCATTTTTGAATTTTCTGAGGTCCGAATTTTGGGGGGGGGGTTCGGGGGGGGTACTCCCCATCACATTTCGGGGGTCGACCACCAAATTTTCGAAGTTTGCCCCCCCCAACCAAAATTTCCAGGGAAACTATGACGTTGTCGGACCTGCTGATTTCAAAAATGCAATAATTTTAAACTTTTAAAAAATTTTTTAAAATTTTAAAATTTTAGTTTGGTAAGGGGGGACCAAGAGGAACCGAAAAATTGTTTGTCTTCGATTTTGCTGAAAAGATGTATATAGGGGTGTTCGGGGACGTAGAACACGAATCTGAAATCCGTTTTTCGATCCGGCTTTTTGTTAGCTCAATAAGCTAAAGTTCTAAGCTTAAGATGTAAGCTTAGCCTGAGCTAACGAAAAGCTGGATCGAAAAACGGATTTCAGATTCGTGTTCTACGATGCCGAAAACCCTTATATACATCTTTTCAGCAAAATCGAAGACAAAAAATTTTTCGGTTCCTCTTGGTCCCCCCTTACCAAACTAAAATTTTAAAATTTTTAAAATTTTTTTAAGTGTAAAATTTTTGCATTTTGGGTCAGTCAACGTCCCCTACCAAATTTCAACTCAATCCGTCAAAGTGTGCATCTTCAGTACTTCTACGAAGCTATGGGGGGGGGATAATGGGAAAGACCTCAAAAATCTGGGGGGGGGGCGCCAAAATTTGTCATTTTGGTGGGGGGCATAGGTGTAACGAAGATTTGGGGGTGGGGGGGGGGCCCACCCCAACCTTTTCTGGGGGGGGCCTCTGGAGACCCCCACCCCAACCCCCCAGGACCCCCAACCCTCCCCCCCAAAAATTTTTCATTTTTTATGCCAAAAATCCCATTTTCAGCCGTTTCTAATGGTAAAAAACATCCAACCATAAAGTAATTTCAACATTAGACAGTGGTTTTAAACTCAAAAACTTGATTGCCATCATGTTTCGAAGTCCAAAATAAGGTCAATATTGAGTCATAAGATCCATAATACAATTAAAAACGTGTATTTCTCACCTAGAATACTTTAACATTACACATAACGATTCAGGCCTGTGCATAACTACAGGATTTTTGCACGATTTATACACATTTTTGCACACTAGGTTTTGATTTTTGCACAGCTGCCTAGCTCGAGATATTCCAATTCAAAAATTTTAAAAATGTGTAATGCGTGCAGAACTTCTGCTTGGCAACCATATGCATGATCTATCTTCCGAAAATCAGAGGGTTGTCCTAAGGTTGTCAATTCTATGTTTTACTCTAGACAAAAGCCGCATATGTGTTTAAAAGCGCGTAAACTATTAATAATGTTCATTTCTTGTAATAATTTCTTGCTCGGGATCCCCCCCCCCTAATGATCACCATACATACCAAATTTATTGGAATTAGCCAGGAATCAGCGACAGCGACAGGATAATCAAGCATATGAATATGCGGAATAAATTCATGCAATACAAACTTTCTAAAGCTGCACTATTCCGAAACAAGTAGCTCAAGTGACTACTAATGCAGCTTTAGAAAGAACAACTGCATGATACTATTATTCATTATAAACCTAAACAAAAACCTTCATAAACTATATACAAGGAATAAAATTATATACGTACGTATATATTGGTTTGATGTGTTTGTGGCATATAAAATGGCTATAAACCGATTTGCAGATAGTCGGGAAAGTCATAATGGTGCAACATTTTGGGTTGGGGACTCCCATTTTAGACCCCAAACTTCCTCCCTAATTTTCCATTATAGTTGTTTTCATTAGATAGTGGTGTTAAAGTAAAACTAAGAAATTCAGTGAAGCATGTTTCTAAGTCTAAAATAAGGCCAATTTAAAGTTAGAAGGTTCAGAAAAGTTGAAACCAGGGGCGGGTCCAGGGGAGGGGGGCGCCCCCCCCCGTCGTGAATCGAAGGCAGGAAAAATTAAGGAGAAAAATAAGGAAAAGGGCGCGAAACCAAAAAACTTCGCGCCTTCGGCGCGAACTTTAAATCTTTAACGGCATATTTATTGCAATTGTGAAGAAAAAGTTTGAATGCATCCGATTTTTCGGAGAAAATTACCATTTGGGGGGATGGGGGTCGTGGGAGGGTTTGGGAGTCTAAAAAGGGCCCCCTCCAAAATTGCGGGGGAGGGAGCCCCCCACCCCAAATCCCCTAACACCTAGGTTCCCACATGACACACCCATGCTTTGTAGAGTGGGGGGAGGTGTAACAGAGATTTGGGGTGGGGGAGGCTCCCCCCAACCTTTTCTGGGGGGTCCCCTCTGGAGACCCCATGCTTGGTAGAGTGGGTGGATGATCATAGGCGTAACGGAGATTTGGGGTGGGGGAGGCTCCCCCCAACCTTTTCTGGGGGATCCCCTCTGGAGATCCCCAACCCTCCCCCCAAAATTTTTCTATTTGTATGCCAAAAATCGCATTTTCAGCATAGTTTTCCTGGAACTTTGGGTCTGGGGGGTAAATCTTGGCCGACCTCCAAAATGTGATGGGGTACCCCCCAACCCCTCCCCCCAGAATTAGAAATCGAAATAGAACTCAACGTTACTCAACTCTGATCCGTAAAATTTTTGCATCCCCTCTCCGAAAACATAGGTGTGGCTGCGCAAAAAATGTGGGGGGGGGGGGGGGTTCCGACGGAGGGTGGAGGACCCCCCCTAAATTTTCTAGTTTTTGCCATTTTTGCCCACTTTTAGGCCAAAAATCTGCGGGGGGGGGGGTAGCAAAAAATCGGAAAATCTGGGGGGGGGGCCGCCAAAATTTGCCCTTTTGGTGGGGGTTCCCCCCCAACACATCTTTGGGGCTACCCCCCCCCCCCCCACCTTACACCTATGGGGATGATGACACACCTGCCCCAACTAACTCGGCGGAACCAATTGTAAACTAAAAATGGAAAATATCCCAACAGTACATTTTGTCAAAACAGTAGTTATTATTACAAGAAATGAACACTATTAATAGTTTACGCACTTTTAAACACATATGCGGCTTTTTGTCTTGAGTAAAACATAGAATTGACAACCTTAGGACAACCCTCTTATTTTCGGAAGATAGATCATGCATATGGTTGCCTAGCAGAAGTTCTGCACGCATTACACATTTTCGAAATTTTCGAATTGTAATTTCTCGAGCTGTACAGCTGTGCAAAAATCGAAACCTCGTGTGCAAAAATGTGCATAAATCGTGCAAAATTCCTGTAATTATGCACATGCCAGAATCGTTATGTGTAATGCTAAAGTATCCTAGGTGTATTTCTCATCAGACATGTGCAGGAGGGGAAGTTCAGGGCGGGGGGGGGGGGGGGGGGGGGTGAAGGTCGGCCGAAGGTCGCCGAAAAACCGGATTTTTCCGGTTTTTTACTGGAAAAATCCGGATTCTGGGGGGGGGTGAGGGACCCCTCTGGGTGGTGAGCTCAGGTCTGGGGGGGTGAAAACTCCCCCAACCCCCCCCCCAGTGGCGGCGCCAGGGGAGGGGCCCGGGGGCCCCGCCCCCCCCCCTTTGCGATTTGGGCCCCTCCCTTTGGGGTGTCGGGCCCCCCCTTGAAAAATTTTTCAGCTGTTTATATGCATAATTTGAGTGTTGTTAAGAAATTTATTGTAAAAATCGGCAAATTTTAGCAAAAAATCGAAAAATTTTTTCCAAAATTTGAGAAAATTGTTGGAAAATGTAGGTATATATATATATAAATTTTGCTAAAATTTGGCAAAATTTTTGATTTTCCAAAAAAGGTCGCCGGAATTTTGGGTCGGCCCCCCCTTCAAAAAATCTTGGCGCCGCTACTGAACCCCCCCCCCCATAGGTGAACCAGGCTACAGTTTGCCCCCTGTGAGACCTCCCCCCACGAGAAGGCCAGACCCCCCACCCCCCATACCCGTCCTCGACTACTCCCCCCCCCAAGCCGAGCTCAGACCCCCCTCCCCCCCTAAAATGGGGTTCAAACAAGAGAAAAAATGCCAAATTTTTGCAAAATTTTTTGGAATTTTTCAAAATTTTTCTGAAAAATTTGGCTGGAAATAGATAAAAACACTAAAAAATAAACTCTAAAACCCAATACGAGTAGTTTTTGAGTAGATTTATGTCGAAAATAGCAGATTTTATGTCCAAAAAGGGCTATTTTTAGCTGAAAAAAATTTGGGTACAGTTTGGGTACAGTTTTTTCCGATTTTTTAGACCCCCCCCAAGCCAGATTTGGTCTTTTTACCCCCCCCCCCCCAACCCAAACAGGTGGTACACCTATGACCCCCCCCCAAGCACACGTATGTTTCTAATAATAATACACAGTTTAAGCCTAAACTTTGGACATTTTTGAAAATGTTTTCAAAATTTACCCTAAAAATACCCAATTTGTGGCCATTTTTCGCACCGTCGGCGCGACTACGCCCCCCCCCCACGTCCCCCCCCCCCCCAAAGTTTTGGGGGAGGGTTGAAAAAAGGCTTGGGGGGGCTACCCCCCAACCCCTTACACCTATCGGTGTAAGGTGGGGGAGGGGTTGGGGGGGTAGCCCCTAGGGATCGGACGGAGGTGGGATTTTGCCTCCGGCCGGAGCCGGAGGCAGGTCACCTCCGGCCGGAGCCGGAGCATAGGTGTAATTGGGGGTGGGTTTGGGGGGGGGGTAACCCCCCCCCAGCCATTTTTCCAAACCCCCCCAAAAAGTCCAAATTTTTGGCTTAAAGTGTTTATTATCGCGAGAAATACACGTTTATAACGGTTTTATGGACTTCTAGACTCAATATTGACCTTATTCTGGACTCAGAAACATGTTGGCAATCAAGTTTTCGAGTTTAAGAGCACTGTCCAATGTTAAAATTACTTGATGATTTCATGTTTTTCGGCATTAGCAATGGCTGAAAATGCGATTTTTGGCATAAAAATAGAAAAATTTTTTGGGGGAGGTTTGGGGGGTCGTGGGGGGGGGGTTTGGGGGGGGCTAAAAAGGGGGCCCCCCCAAAATTCCGGGGGAGGGCCCCCCCCAACCCAAATTCCCGTTACACCTATGAGCCGGAGCCGGAGGTAGACTTAAAATAATACTAAATTTTGAAAAACAGTTTATGGAATTTTAAACTAATTTTTTGCGGTTTTTATAAAAAATCGGGCATAAAAAATATATACGTATATATAAAACAAAACTTTTGAATATTTTAGTGGATTCAAATAATGCTTAATAATTTCATTCATTTAAATTTTCTAACAGTATATAAAATTTTGCTGTTATTCCGTAAGGTCTGTTCCTGGAAGACCTTCACAGAATAGTTATACAGATTCAGCGTATATGTAGCTATACCAATATCAACAGCAAATATGTATATATATATAATTTACCCAAACATTTATATTCTATGTTTACCTTTTCAACATTTATATATGTGGTTAATCCCTTTTAATTTTTATAAAAGAACTGAAACTGAATATTAACGGCAGTTTACGGAAGTGAGTACGAAGTTAACAGTACACTTTGCATTCATAATAGTTTTTATTCAAAACATTTAAACTTATTAAATTTATATAAATCTTATACGTAATTATTTCTTTGGTATATAATTATCGCTACCTTGTCTTTCTTCAGAAAGCGGAGACAAAGATAATATATACGTTTGGGAAAAGTTTATATATATTATATAAATCAGATTTACAGTAGTTAATCTGAAGATAGATTATGTATATAGTTGATCAAGCATGGCGAACTAAACCACATAACTACAAGCTTTAGTTTCAATTTTGCAATGTGTACAGTACAGCTCATTAAAACTTTATTTTTCGCGAAGTTCACCCTTTTCGCGGACTTCGCGAAGTCGGCAATTTTCGTTAAATTTGGCGAACTTCGCGAAGATTTTTCGCGAAAAACTTGATTTTGCTGAAGTTTAGCTCAGCTATATCTTTTCCTGAATTTAGCATAAATTCAAGTTTTTCATGAAATGTCTAGGCGAAATTCTCCAAATTTTAAGAACATTGGGCCCATGTCAAGATAAAAGTTAGAACCCGCAGAACCCCCGTCAGAAAAAAGGAGGTTCTCAAATTTTTTTCATGCGTTTGTATCAACTACTCAGTGACTATGGCTACGTGACTATGTTGTGGATATTTTCTATCTGGCACTTTCCTTCATCATATGTTGATAACGTGTATATTTGTATCTCGGTCTTCCAATTTGTGCCATATAACCGGGGTGTGCTGGGGGGGTCCTCCTGGCTTCTCTCGAAAATTTAGACTGAAAAATTTGTTTGACTAACATACAATGCCCACAATATGGGTTTCAGTTGAAAGCCGACAAGAAGATGTCGCAATAGATCTAAGTTCAGGTAACGCACACACTTTTCAAAATCCCCGGACTCCCTAACCCACAGAACCTCCAGCAAACACTTATAGTAGAGGATCAAATCTCCTGAAAAATTTTAGAACCCCGAGAACCCCCAGAACCTCCATCAAAAATTTGAAACTAAATATTATGTAGTTACTGATCAAATCTCATCAAAAAGTTAAGAACCCCCAGAACCCCCACCAAAAAATGAAACTACACATAGTTATAGATCAAATCTCTACAAAAAATTAAGAACCCTCAGAACCTCAAGAACCTCCATGAAAATAAAAGCTTCAAGAAAAACAATTGGTAGATCAGAACGCATCAAAAAGTGACTTTTATCTTGACATGGGCCGAACATTGCCACCCCCCGCGAAGTCCGCGATAAAAGTGTATATATATACTTCGTGAAAATAAAGTTTCAAAAGAGCTGTACTGTACTTCAAGTTGTTGTTTCGGACTAAATTGTTATCCCCATTTGTTAATTTGTTTCAAACTGTTCCAAATTTGAAATTTTCTGCAGCAATAAAACAGTGCATTTTGAAGGAAATGTGGCGGAAATATTGAAATGTTGATAAAACTTGGCATCTCAACGAAAATTCAGAATTTATACGCAGGCAAGAGACGTAAAAACCAATATTTTCGAGATTTGTTTTGACGATTTAAACTTCCTTGAAAAACTCCGGCTCCGGCGACCTTGCCTCCGGCTCCGGCCAGCCGGAGCCGGAGGTGCCAACTCCGGCCGGAGCCGGAGGTGCCAACTCCGGCCGGAGCCGGAGTCGGAGCCGGAGCCGATCCCTAGTAGCCCCCCCAGCCCTTTTTTCAACCCTCCCCCCAAAACGTTTTGGGGGGGGGACGTGGGACGTCCCCCCCAACTGTATGTATTAGTTTGACCTTTCTTGCTAACGGTTATAAAAATTTCAACTTTTTCAAATTTCGAAAATTTCAAAGTCCCAAAAAATTTGCAGGGAAGCAGCGGGAGCAACAGTAATATATAGAGCCTCTAGGGTTATTTTGGACGCTTTTCAAGATAGGCTGTTATAGCTCATGCCGGTAAGCCCACACTGGAGGTGGGTTCTTCCTCATATTAAAATGGGTGTTTTCCCCGTTTGACTATATATTAGGGGGAGCGCGTTAGCTGAAACTTGGTGTGTGAAGAGCCTGTGGGCAGGGGTACATGCTGTGAAAATTTCAGCCGGATCGGCCGGGTGGATCTTCAGATATGAAAATAGGCCCCCCGCGCCGGTCGCGTTTCTCCTTTCCCCCCCCCCCCCCCAGGGGTGCAGGTCGGAAGACCCTTCAGAACCCTACTATTGGGTTCTGGGTCTGGGAAGGTAAATCTTGGAAGGTTGGTGGTCGACCCAAGAAATGTGATGGGGGTATATTTACATATATATATACCCCCCATAATTCGGGCCTCAAAAATTTCACAAATGGCCAAAAACGCAAAATTTTCGGTAATTTAGCCCTTTTTCCTTCAAAATAAGGCTTGTTTTTAATGTTTAAGCGTTTTACACCGAAATTGTAGAAAAATTCCAAAAAATGACCCTTTTTGGCCAAATTTAGCTAACTTTGGGTCCAAAATTGCTGGGGGGGGGGGTAGCGGAAAGTTGGGGGAGGGTATGTCAAAAATTCTGGGGGTGGGGGGTAAAATTGGTCAAAACTTGTGGGGGGGGAACCCCCCCGCTCAGGGAAACTGCCGCAAGGCCGCAGCAAGGGGTGGTCTCAGCGATCTAGAGCCCGCCCACTTGGCTGGGCTTATTCTGGTGGGGCCTCCATGACTGACCTTCCCCCAAAATTCGTTCTTCCCAGAAAATCTCTCCTCCCTAGCCCAGAGGTAAGAAAGGTATATGCAATGTGCAATTCAATTGCTTTAACAACGTATTGTTGTATTGCTGCATTGTATTGTTCTGGCAGTCTCTTACTATTATGTAGAAGCCACGCGATAATAGTATAAATGTAAAACTGATGGTATGTTTGACACACAACTAATTATTTCATTTATATATAAAGGTTTACCCCAGGAGGTATCTCCATCCTGAGTGCCACAGGACAGGGGGTGCCGGTGCTCATCCCCGGATTCTCAGCCGTAGAGTCAGGAGTGTCACCTCAAATGATGATTGCATCCGTGGAAGCTGGGGCCGGCCCTTCCAGACTCCTGTTACCTTTCCGCCGTAGTGGTGCCCATTTACCGACCAGTTACTTAAGGATGGATAGCTGGGTTGGCTAGAGTCGGGAAAGCTTTGTGGGCTACCGGGATCGAAGCACCGACCGTAAGATCGGCAGTTCCTGCCAGCGCCTTAGACCACTCGCTGGCTTTTTCCTAGGGGGGGGGGTGTTTGGCGCCCCCCCACCGGAATCGCCCCCCCAGGATTCGGGCCTTCCCCCAGAACTTTAAAGTGCCCGGAAAAATAGGGTTTTCGTGAGGGAAAATTTTGAGAAATTTTTCCGGCTTCGCCGGATTTTTACACATTTGTTAGCTATTTTAAGCTTAAATTGAGGTTAAGAATAGTTAATATTTTAGCTCAGCAGCAAAAAATAGCTATTTTTAAGCATTTTTGAAAAAATTTTCTTCCCCCCAGACAGAGTTTTTTCAAAATTTCACCTGTGCGTTTTTGTGTTTTTTAAGAAAATGTGTGTTTTTTTTAAAAAGCTGTGTTTTTCCTGAAATTCGCTTTTCGCAGTATTAACACGTTTTTAACGGTTTTTTACAGCATTTATAACTATATTTAGCATTTGTCGCTTGTTACAGAAGCAATACCAAACATATATTGCTTGCTTAGTCTTTATAAACGATATTTGAATGTTCTGAACGTTCAAAATATGTGTTGAATACGTCTTTTTGCGCTACAATGGCGGGTCTGGGGGGTGCGGAACCCACCAAACGTTGAGAATTTTTTGAAACTTGAACCTTTTGGTCTGAAATTCTTCAAAACTTTTCGACAGTATATTTTAATCCCGTTATTTCTTGAATTTGGAAACATACCTAATTTCGTAGAATAATATTTATGCCTATTACAGTCCCAAATGGCAACGTTGTTGTCTTCGGGCGTCCGATGGTCTTCCCATCACACACGTCGGCCTCCAAAGAAGCCGATCTCCCTGAGGAATCGAACCACCCTGTCTGGTTCAACCGCCATTATTTCAGGTCCCACGGTTGCCCCTAGAATTTTGGTCCTGGGTTGGGTTAGGGCCGGGCATTTCGTTAGGATATGGATGATAGTTTCGTCTTCTTCCTGGCACCTTCGACAGAGGGGCCCAGAATTGTCAAGTTGGAATCGCGAACGGTAGGCAGCTAGCAAGGGACAATGGCCCTTGCTCCGCAATTGAGAAAGCGTTTTGCGTTCCAGTTTGCTTAGTCTTTCCTCCAACTGCCGTTTTACGTTTAGACTTAGGGTTGCCTCCTCATTAGATGCTGCAAGAGATTGCCGCCACCTCGAGGAAGATGACCGATCGATAGCGGCTTTTGCTGACTTATAGTCAATTGGGACATCCTCCTGGCCAAGGAGGGTTGCCTCCCTGGCCAGAAGGTCTGCTTCTTCATTACCCTGGATGTTACAATGTCCAGGGATCCACTGGAAGTGAAACTGCTTTTCTGCCAGCTCGCTGCCATTTAGGAGTTTCCAAATGGCTGTTCCACTTTCGTCCTTTTGATTCGGGGGTCCGGCAGCCAGGCGTCGGATGGCTGCCTGAGAATCTAGGAAGATTCTGATCGTCATATATTTCTTCAGGCGGACTGAATTTCGGGTTAGCCAGTCCATTGCACTACGGACCGCCCGCAGCTCAGCTGTATAGCTAGAACAGTACCGTCCAGCAGGGGTCGCAATCTTGATTGTTTCATGGGGCAGACGCACGATTGCCCCGGACCCGCCAAATGGCAACGTTGCTTAGAATAATGACGGCTGCACTAAAACTAATGCCCAGACGAAAACAAACAGAAGTAAAAACAGGAATATAGATGATATTTGCGCCGAAGGCGCAGCATTTTTTGTAAAAACTTAAAAATTATGCTTAAAATCAATAAAAATTTGCTCCTTCAGGTGAAAATTTGAGTGTGTTTTTTAAAAATTTTGTGTGCTTTTCTTAAAAAAGTGTGCGAAAACACAATAAAAAACACAAAAAACTGCCCCCAGAAATCCGTGCCCCCCCCAAACTTGGGGGGACCGCCCCCCAGACTCCCCCCAGAAATTTTTGCCTAGGAAAAAGCCAGCTCGGTCATGCCGACAGAGGATGTTCCGTTACAAAATTTTTGCCCTGAAAAATATCGCAGCAGGCCAAATTTATTGGCTTCGCTGGAGATTTTTCTTGGTTTTGCCCTTTTCAACACTAAAACTGCTTATATAAAATCAACTTTCACATTGCATGCTAGCAAATATATATATATATATAGCGCTATTTTTAGCGTATTTTTAGAAAAGTGTTCGCCCCGCCCCACAAAAATTCTTCCCCCCCTCGCACTTCTGGGGTGAGCCCATGAATGAAACCCCCCCTAAAATAAGTCCAAAGACAAACGTTTGGAGCAAATCTCGCCATTTTTATAACATTGTTGTTCCGGATCCTTTCTTTGGGTTGGACCTCATTTTCAAAATGCTGGTTTGCACTGCATAATATTGTTAACTGTAGCTGTTTTAGTGCAATTCTAGTCAAATGTATTTGACGCCAGAACTTTGTCTTTCTCTGATTGGTTTCATTCTTTTATTACTTTTCATCAGTGTTGGAGGTAAATACGTAATATTGTGTACTGCTCTGGGTTTACTTTTATATTGGTGGGAGCCGGAAAATATTTTGGAGTTTTGACCTCAAAACCTAAAAATTTGCTGTTTTTTGCGCATCTTGTGGTGAGTAGAAGCAAGCTGGGTGATGATGATGATGATGATGATTGCTTCCGGCCGTTGATGAGATCAATGGGCCCGGACGGCTGGTAGCCGGCCGCATTCCCTGAGGTAGGCAATAACCTGCACCGGAGAGGACCAAAGCGCGTCCAGGGAGGGGCCAGGTCCCAGGAACCGCAAGCGGGCGGCATCCCCCCTTTGGCAGTATAGGAGGGCATGGCGTAGATCATCTGTAGTCCCGGGACAGTATGTACAGTCAGGTGAATCTACCGCCCCAATCCTATGTTTATACCAGTTTAGAATTGGACTAAACCCGCCAATTCGGAGTTGTGACAGGATGGAGCGATCCGAGCGACTAAGGGGCGCCTCTAGGTGTTGAGGCGGCGGAGGGAAAATATTGTCCAGGCGGTCAGATTTAAGAGTAGATCTCCATTCATCTCTGAGGAGACCCCGCAGTTGGTTCTGGGCCACAGGAAGGTCAATAGCAGTATCGGTCTGGGATAAGCTGGAACCTGATTTTGCCAGCTGATCCGCATAGTCATTTCCGGCCACAGCTTGATGGCCGGGGATCCAGGTTAGCCGGATAGTCCTAGACTCGGCCGCTAGCAGCTGACACAGCAGATTCCAAATACTGTGTTCCGTGAGAGTGACAGCTTTAGCGGGGCCATTTCTGAGTCGGTGAACCAGAGACTTGGAATCGGTGTAGATATGGATGGACCTATCTTCCGGTTCAGCAACTTCCTGGAGCCATTGCAGAGACCTGTGCAGAGCCACAAATTCAGCCTTGTAGCTAGAGGTCACTTTGCCGGCCGGTTCAGAGATATTCCGCCGCTTGCCCGTTCTATGGTGAATTATGTGGATTCCAGCACCGCCATTGAATCTGCCGTTTTCCGCTGAACCGTCGGTGTAGATTTCCACGTCAGGCAACTCCGAGTGGTTCATGGCCGCCTGGATTGCTGATTTTATACGGCAGGGAGCGTCAGAACGGCGGCATTCCGTTTCTGTAATCTCCAGGTTTTGAGGAAACATCCATGGTGGGATTTCGCCTGTAGGTTTCAGATCCTCCGCTGGTAGGTGGGAGGTGGGCAGGGTTTGGACAATTTCCCTACCCAACTCCCTCCAGGAGGGCTGGCTGGACAGGCGCTGGCGAGTCGTTCCTTCGCTGGAGGACTTTACCGGATTATCAGTAGGCAGGCGTCGACAGCGCTCAAAAGCCCTCCCGACATGGTATTTCGCACGATATTTGAGTGGGATGAGATTTGCTTCGTGCTGGGTGAGGTCTGCAGGGGATGCAGACGGGCATCCAGTGATTATCCGCGAAGCTTCATTCTGAACTGCTTGAAGGCGAGCGAGGTTCGAGGAGGCAGTTGTTCCCATCCACGAGGCTGCACAGTATTCTATCGCTGAGCTAATATAGGTCAGATAGACAATACGCATATCTTCTTTTTGGCAGCCCCAGCGAGTACCAGTGAGGGCACGGAGGACATTTGTGCGCTTTCTGACCTTCTGGATGACGGAGTCTATGTGAGCGCGGAATGACAAGGTTGGATCAAAGCGGATTCCCAGAAACACTGGATGTTTGTTGAATGGTACTGGCTGGTTGTGGAGGTGGAGACGTGGTCGATAGGACTGTTCTTTGTTCCAAGTAGTGAAAACAGTAGTTTCACACTTTTCGACGTTGATTTCCATTTTGTTGTTTACTGACCAGTCCATAATTTCGTTGAGCGCCGTCTGCATGCAGGCTTCGGCTTGCGGCAGGCTGGAGCTTTGAGTCCAGACCGCAAGGTCATCAGCAAACAGGGAGGTGGACACGTCGGCTGGGAGGCGGTGAGTGATGGAATTTATAAAGATCAGGAAAAGAGTTGGCGAGAGGACGCACCCTTGCGGGACACCGCTTTTGAAGCGGCGGGATGGGCTATTGAAGTCCTCATATTGGACATGGCAGTAGCGGTCTTCCAGGAAAGCCTTAGTTCCATCTGACAAGACAAGACCCAGCAAGCTGGGTACACAACCAGGGGCGTATCCAGGGGGGTGGTCCAACGTCCAACACAGCGTCAACCAAAAACTGTTTCGTCATTAATTAATCTTGTTTAAAAGTCGATTCTTCTTATATTTTTATTAGTGATGGGCACCGGATATTTTTTCATATCCGGATATCCGCCTATTTTGCGTTAACGGATATCCGGTTATCCGCCTATTCCAAACTTAACTTCAAGAGATTTTTCGATTTTGCAGTTAAATTTTCAATTTTTCTGTCAATTTTTCGGCAAGCTGTGAATGTCTATAATGCAACCAAGCCGCAAACTTCGTTTCAAAAATATTTTCAGATGAATTTTTAAAAAATATTTTACAATTTTTGGAATTTTTGTCAAAAATTTGCTAATTTTTCATTGCTTTGACTGAAAAGTACACGGATATCCGGATATCCGGATATTATTCTCAAATCGGATATTATCCGGATGTACAAATTATCCGGATATCCAGAGCCCATCACTAATTTTTATATATATAATTTCAGGGATGTTAAACACGCATCGTAAATTCGTTTTTCTCTCCAGCTTTTTGTTAGCTCAGTATCAGTTATCTCAGATCTCAGCTCAAATTTTATTTTTCTAAATCTAAACTTACTGAATACGTATATATATCTACATAATCAAGCGGGAAAAACCCAACTTTTCTTTCTTCGACCAGAACTTTCGACTGGTTTGGGCTGTATTTTGATAGGACTTTGATACTGCGTATATAATTTAATTAGGGTTTGCCCTAAGCTTTCGAATGAGGTATAGTTTGTCTCTCTAGACTCTGTCGTTATGGAGAAATTAAAGTTTTCCGTGTAGAGAAAAAACCCAAGGCAGGAAAGACCCCATCGGCCGGAAAAAACCCACCCGGATTTTTTGCTGGAAGCGTGCCAGAACAATTTTGACGGTGCCATTCGAAAAAGAGGGTTGTTTTTAGTTGATCTACATCGAAAAATACCAATATTTTTGAAAAATTTCAGAAAAAAATGAAATTTGAAAATTTGGTATGTTTAACACTCACATATATATATATATACAAGTAGGAAAAATGCTCCTTGCAGTCGCATGTAAAATGCAATATGAGCTAAGGGCAGCATTTAAATACGTAAAAGACAAGAGTTGAAATACTTAATATGAGCCAGCATCTAAATGGGTAGAAGACAAGATTCAAAATGCTTAATATGAGCCAGCATTTAAATGTCTAAAAGACAAGATTTAAATGCTTAATATGAGCAGCTCGCTTTCTCGGGCTCATATTGACGCCTTCAAGCTTGTAAGTAAACCTCAAGGTACTCAGTGAGGGTCAAGAAATGTCGACTAAAATGTATATACACATCTCCTGACCTAAACGTCTCTATTAGTCGCTATAAAGACAACTGCAGGAACTGTCAGATCCTTATTCAGCACGTAGTCGTAATGACGTTATAGCTCAAGCCCCGCATATTATAGCGCTTGTTATATTACGTTATATATATATATATAGTTTAGCTTACATACTAGTGCGATTTCAGCTGGCAGCTTGCTATAACTGACTTCTGAAAGAGATGAACTGGACTGTAAGTACAGAAATAAGCTGACAAGTAATACGTTTTCGAAATAAAAGCGTTTGTTTTAATTAAATTGCTTAGAGTTATCTTGTGGTTAGACAACTTGACAAATAAATAGGAATTTGACGCACGTCACATTTGCGAAAATAACGGGCCTTGAAGGAGCCATTTCAGTGGCTGTAAATGTGGCGTCAATATGAGCCCGAGAAAGCGAGCTGCTCATATTAAGCATTTAAATCTTGTCTTTTAGTCATTTAAATGCTGGCTCATATTAAGCATTTTGAATCTTGTCTTCTACCCATTTAGATGCTGGCTCATATTAAGTATTTCAACTCTTGTCTTTTACGTATTTAAATGCTGCCCTTAGCTCATATTGCATTTTACATGCGACTGCAAGGAGCATTTTTCCTACTTGTCTTCTTCCATTTTTGGTATTGCTGTAGAGTACGTGGCAGCATATTCGATCTCATTTTGACCCACTCAGGACCCACCCACCGCTGTTTTCCGAGTCACATCCGTCGGTTTCGGCGATATGCCCATTGAAACGAGTGTAGTCGATTTACTATATATGCCCCAACCAAAACGCCGAAAAACGCTGTTTTAGACCATTTGACCAGTGGTCAATAGGTCCCCTAGGCCGTAGTGACCACTGGTCACTTCCATCGGTTTCGGCAATATGCCCATTGAAACGAGCGTAGTCGGTTTACTATAAATGCCCCGACCAAACCGCCAAAAACGCTGTTTTAGGCCGTTTGACCAGTGGTCAATAGGTCCCCTAGGCCGTAGTGACCACTGGTCACTTCCATCGGTTTCGGCAATATGTCCATTGAAACGAGCGTAGTCGATTTACTATAAATGCCCCCGACCAAACCTGCAAAAACGCTGTTTTAGGCCGTTTGACCAGTGGTCAATAGGCCCCCGAGGCCACAGTGACCAGTGGTCACTTCCATCGGTTTCGGCAATATGCCCATTGAAACGAGCGTAGTCATTTACTATATATGCCCCGGCCAAAAAACGCTGTTTTAGGCCGTTTGACCAGTGGTCAATAGGTCCCCTAGGCCGTAGTGACCACTGGTCACTTCCATCGGTTTCGGCAATATGCCCATTGAAACGAGCGTAGTCGATTTACTATATATGCCCCCGACAAAAACGCTGTTTTAGGCCGTTTGACCAGTGGTCAATAGGTCTCCTAGGCCGTAGTGACCACTGGTCACTTCCATCGGTTTCGGCAATATGCACATTGAAACGAGCGTAGTCGATATACTATATATGCCCCCGACCAAAACGCCGAAAAACGCTGTTTTAGGCCATTTGACCAGTGGTCAATAGGCCCCCGAGGCCATAGTGACCAGTGGTCACTTCCATCGGTTTCGGCAATATGCCCATTGAAACGAGAGTAGTCGATTTACTATATATGCCCCCGGCCAAAACGCCAAAAAACGCTGTTTTAGGCCGTTTGACCAGTGGTCAATAGGTCCCCTAGGCCGTAGTGACCACTGGTCACTTCCATCGGTTTCGGCAATATGCCCATTGAAACGAGCGTAGTCATTTACTATATATGCCCCCGGCCAAAAAACGCTGTTTTAGGCCGTTTGACCAGTGGTCAATAGGTCCCCTAGGCCGTAGTGACCACTGGTCACTTCCATCGGTTTCGGCAATATGTCCATTGAAACGAGCGTAGTCGATTTACTATAAATGCCCCCGACCAAACCCGCAAAAACGCTGTTTTAGGCCGTTTGACCAGTGGTCAATAGGCCCCCGAGGCCACAGTGACCAGTGGTCACTTCCATCGGTTTCGGCAATATGCCCATTGAAACGAGCGTAGTCATTTACTATATATGCCCCCGGCCAAAAAACGCTGTTTTAGGCCGTTTGACCAGTGGTCAATAGGTCCCCTAGGCCGTAGTGACCACTGGTCACTTCCATCGGTTTCGGCAATATGCCCATTGAAACGAGCGTAGTCGATTTACTATATATGCCCCCGACCAAAACGCTGTTTTGGCCGTTTGACCAGTGGGCAATAGGACCCCTAGGCTGTAGTGACCACTGGTCACTTCCATCGGTTTCGGCAATATGCTCATTGAAACGAGCGTAGTCGATATACTATATATGCCCCCGACCAAAACGCCGAAAAACGCTGTTTTAGGCCATTTGACCAGTGGTCAATAGGCCCCCGAGGCCATAGTGACCAGTGGTCACTTCCATCGGTTTCGGCAATATGCCCATTGAAACGAGAGTAGTCGATTTACTATATATGCCCCCGGCCAAAACGCCAAAAAACGCTGTTTTAGGCCGTTTGACCAGTGGTCAATAGGTCCCCTAGGCCGTAGTGACCACTGGTCACTTCCATCGGTTTCGGCAATATGCCCATTGAAACGAGCGTAGTCGATTTACTATATATGCCCCCGGCCAAAACGCCAAAAACGCTGTTTTAGGCCGTTTGACCAGTGGTCAATAGGCCCCCTAGGCCGTAGTGACCACTGGTCACTTCCATTGGTTTCGGCAATATGTCCATTGAAACGAGCGTAGTCGATTTACTATATATGCCCCCAACCAAAACGCCGAAAACCGCTGTTTATAGTGAGTTTTCCCAACTTTGACCCCGGGCGAGGAACCACGGGAGCCGTGCTGACCAGTGGTCACTTCGGACGGTATCGGCAGTATGCTCATCGTTTTCAGCGACCCCGATTTACTATTCATGGGCACCACCAAATGGCCGAAAGTAGCTGTTTTTGGGGACTTTTCCCAACTTTGACCCTGGGCGAGGAACCACGGGTGCCATGAAGGCCCGAGGGTCACATCCGTCGGTTTCGGCGATATGCTCATCGTTTTCAGCGACCCCGATTTCCTATATATGGGCGCCACCAAATGGCCGAAAATAGCTGTTTTTGGGGACTTTTCCCAATGTCTTGCCCATCAGACTGTGTGGGCTGGCGCGAAAGCGTCGTCTAAAATGTCACTACAGTTTGGGAACGAATTCCAACTTAGTGCTTGGTTCGATTGTGCCCGCGGCTCCAATCGGTAGAGCGTTGGCCTAGACAGCCAAAGGGTCTGGGTCGATCCCCACCTCGGGACCGTATTTTTTGGGTACCGAGGTGCTGTAGTAACAATCTTAGTTTCTGTTTGTTCTTTCATTTGACCCTGGGCGAGGGAACCACGGGGCCATGCAGCCCGAGGGTCACATCTGTCGGTTTCGGCGATATGCTCATCGTTTTCAGCACCCCCGATTTACTATAGTATGCGCACCACCAAATGGTCGAGACACGCTATTTTAGACGACTTTTTGACAATTTTGCAAGTTGGGGCCTCGAAAAAATTTCTAAGTCCAAACGCTTCGCAACCCCATGTTTGACAGTCTGTAAAAATCGCTAGGAGCCAAATTGGGCAAAAATAATCAATAGTGAACAGGTCTCCTATGGTTATGCTAACAAGATAATAATAGGTAAAGGTTACCACCATAAGCCATGTGAAAAATCCGTTGACACAAAATTGTACAAAAGCGTAAAGGACGAACACAACAGAAAAAAAAACCACACATACAAAGTGGCTGTAACGAAAATGATTTTTTCAAAGTTCATTTTTTCCGGGCAAGTTTGGTATCATTCAAAAGCTCTTGGCCTGGAGATTTCAGAAATGCAATTTTAGCTCTCAACTCCTTACCGTTAATTAGTTTTGCTTAATTAACGTTTTCAAAGGCTGTATTTGACCGTTTTAGCTCATATTATGGGGTGCTCTCCGAACTACCCCATGATATACGTATATAAAAATAGGCAAATTTTGGAAATTTTTTGAAACTGTTTATTTCGGCGGTTTAAGCATCCTATCGTGTAGAAAACGTGTTTTTCCTGTATTTAGAGCCAAGCTAGACCCATTTTAAGTCAAAAATAGCATTTTTGGCCAAAATTGAAATTTTGGCTTGAAATGGCACCATTTCCGATTTAGACCCCCTGGACCACCCATAACAGAACGAACCGAGGTAAAACCTATATATACCAGCTTAATCTATAAGCACTAATGTATGTATTAGTTTGACGTTTCCTGCTTACGGTTAGAAAAATATCCAATTTTGAAAAGTTCCCGCCGATGGGTTTTTCCCGCCAACTCTAGGTCACCCCCAGATCGCACCGGAGGGGTTAGAGCAGTGTGGCATATATATTTTCATGAAGCCAAACAGATGCCCTACTCATACATACAATCCGCTTTGGTCTATGTCTTTCCAGTAGTTCAGGGTGGCCAGCCAAAGTTTGCCAAATTTCGGCACTTGAACAGGCCAAAATTTTCAAAGTCCCAAAAAATTTGCAGGGAAGCAGCGGGAGCAACAATAATGCAGCCTCTAGACTTATTTTGGACGCTCTTCATGATAGGCTATTAAAATCCTATATAGCTTATATGATATAGCTCATATAGCTCGGTAAGCCCACACTGGAGGTGGGTTTTTTCCCGCATATTAAAATTAAAATGGGTTTTTCCCCGCTTGACTATATATACGTTATAGACACTAGCGTAGATACGGCCATTCCAGGGCATTATTGCCACCCGCTAGAAAACATTGAGCAAAAAATGAGCAATTTGTACAGCAATGCATCAAATTAGCTCGCTTTTTTTCTTTAAAAATGAGTGCGAAGTGTGTGGTAGAAAAATGTGTTTTTATATGTATTAGATTGGCCCCCCCCCAATTCCTTGCCCCAGAGACAGATCCCTAGAATAAGCTGGCTTTTTTCCTACAGGGGGGGTCCCCCCAGAAATTCGTCCCCCCCCCGGATTCGGGCCTTCCCCCCAGAACTTTAAAGTGCCCGGAAAAATAGGATTTTGAGGGTAACTTTTGTAAAACTTTTAGACATTTTAGACATTTTTATGCATTTTTTAAGATTTTTTAAGCTTAAATTTAGGTTAAAAATACTTAATATTTTAGCTCAGCAGCAAAAAATAGCTATTTTTAAAGCATTTTTCAAAAACGTTTCTCCCTCCCACCAGAAATCCCATCAGAAATCTCCCAGGCCTGGGGGCGCACCCCAGACTTCCCCCCAGAAATTTTTTCCTAGGAAAAAGCCAGATAAGCCCAGTATCTCTCCCCAAAGTTTGAATTGAACTCTATCATTCCAAAACTGGCAGGTTATTCTTAAATCTAAATCCAAGCTTTCCACATTCTGACCTTCACTCCTGTTAAAACTTCAACTGGAATGTGCCTCACTAATTCGTCTTTTGAAAACTCAAAATTTAAAAAGCTAATAATTTATAAAAATATATATGTTTTGGAAAAATTTGAGTTGCTAGTCTTTATATTGATTGATTCCTTGTTTCCGCACATCTTATATATATATATATATATATCAATCATTTTTGATTTAGAAAAACTAAATTTGAGCTGTATGAGTGTTTTAATACAAGCGTCCTCGATTGAATTTTGTCAACGATTTTGAATTTATATATATACTTATTTACAATTTAACATAATTCTTTTAGGTTTGATTGTTTATTCCGGATTTCTGTATCAGCCAGAAGTTCGTATCAGCAGACCTCCTCCTTTGGGCCGATGTAAAATTGCTTACAAGTTCCTGACTGGTGCCTACGATGGTTGTATTGTTGGGTCAACGTTCAGCGAAGTTACGTCCATCGCACCCAAAGCTCGTTGTCTGGGAATATTTTACGATGATCCAACGGTATACAGGTTTGGTTTAATGTAGCAAAATGCCAGTATAATTATTATAGGGGGGCGCGAGAGCGACCCCCTATAATATGGGTGTAAAAGGCGCTGCGCGGCCCTATGAGACTCGTTCGGGCACCGTGCCAGCTCAATACTGAACGAAACTCGGCAAGTTTGGTATCGTTGGAATCTACACTACGAGTACAACAAGTTGCAAAAAAGTTTTGGTCAAAATTTTCAACTGTGAAAATTTTCACTTCCGGACAAGTTAGGTCTGTTTGTTTTTTTCTGTGTTAGTCACGCTTGGAAAAGGGCTATTTTGTGCAGAGGTGTTTGAAAGATGTGGACATTTTCAGCCGGAAAGGTTTATACTGGCCAAAAGTGGCCTCACGGCGTTTTTGACCAAAAAACGGCCATTTTGTGTCACGCCCACAGGGCTCAGGGAACAAGCTAGAGACACGCGGTTTGTTGCATGAACAAGTACATATATACGGAGGGGGTACTAGTGCATAACGTTGGCCGATTTTTGATTTAGGTCCTGGACCGTTCAGGCGGTCGGCCCAAAGGAAGTCGGTCCAAATGGCCATTTTCGGAAAGATTTCTAAGTCCCATCTCCACAGAAAATAGTCAAAAATAGGCCTAAATATGCAGTTTTGAGCCATTTAATTTAGTGTGACGCATATAAAGGTTATCGGGGTCGCTGAGCACGATTACATAGTCCATAGAATGGGGTGCATGGGGAAAGTGCTGAAGTACAGCACGGCCTATAACTAGCTACAGATAAGATGAAATTGTCTGAAATTTTTTCATATAACTGCAGAAGGGCATTAGTTTATAATAAAATAGTTTATATAAAATAATTTTTATCTCAACAGCAAGAAATTATGTAGGGGCGCGATGCGCCTCCATATTATGTGTGTACCTCTCCCGGCCCCTGAGACCGTGTGGGCCTGGTGCCAGCTAATTAGAGGTCCGGGAGGGGTAAAAAGGTTACCATCGTAAAGTACTCGAGTAGTACTACAAGTATCACCATACTTTTGGTTAAAATTCGGAACTTCGAAATTTTGCACTAGGCGATAGTTACCGTGCGGTTGTTTTTTTTCTCGGTTAATAACGCTTATTGGAAGTGCATTTTCTAGCGAAGTGTTGGAACGATGTGGGCATTTTGGTCCAATGCTACTATGATATGTTGGTAGACAGTATCCCCCCATGCTACCAAACGAAGGTCATTTTGGCACTCGGCCAACTTTGGCTCTGTGCCAAGGCCCCAAAGTCGGACTTTCGCTATTTTGGCACTTCGGTTGAAATCAACTTTTTTCACAGGCTAGCAGCTAGATCGGTTTGGTTTATTTTATTTGAATATTTGGGACTATGCGCTCAAAGTAACGAGGGGGATTTTTTAATTTCGCTCTGTAGCTTTCAGGAGATGGGCCCAAACTTTGCATTTTTTGGCCTGTTTGGGCGAAAAGTTTCTAAGTCCCACTTTTACTAGAAATGGCCTAAAAGTCACTAAAAATGGCGTTTTTGGGCGTTTGGTGGTACCCATATAAAGTAAATCGGGGTCGCGGAAAACGATGAGCATACTGCCGAGGTCGGTGGATGTGGCCCCTGACCCACAGCGCCCACCCACAGTGGGTCCGGTGTGGGTCAAAAATGAAAGTCTTCAAAAGTTGTCAAGTTTGGTATCAAATGAAAGCCCTTGGCGAGGCGATCAACTTTTGTCATTATGCCACCCACAAAAAGTGGCCCCACCGACCTGTGGGTGGGTGCCCCACCCACAGTGGGTCCGGTGTGGGTCAAAAATGAAAGTCTTCAAAAGTGGTCAAGTTGGGTATCAAATGAAAGCCCTTGGCGAGGCGATCAACTTTTGTCATTATGCCACCCACAAAAAGTGGCTCCACCGACCTGTGGGTGGGTGCCCCACCCACAGTGGGTCCGGTGTGGGTCAAAAATGAAAGTCTTCAAAAGTGGTCAAGTTGGGTATCAAATGAAAGCCCTTGGCGAGGCGATCAACTTTTGTCATTATACCACCCACGAAAAGTGGCCCCACCGACTTGTGGGTGGGTGCCCCACCCACAGTGGGTCCGGTGTGGGTCAAAAATGAAAGTCTTCAAAAGTGGTCAAGTTGGGTATCAAATGAAAGCCCTTGGCGAGGCGATCAACTTTTGTCATTATACCACCCACGAAAAGTGGACCCACCGAAATGTGGTTGTCTGCCCCACCCACAGTGGGTCCGGTGAACAAAAGTGGGTCAAGTTGGATATCAAATGAAAGCCCTTGGCGAGGCGATCAACTTTTGTCATCCCCCACCACAGTCCCCCTGGCCCCCCCAGGCCGTGGGTCAAAAATGAAAGTCTTCAAAAGTGGTCAAGTTGGATATCAAATGAAAGCCCTTGGCGAGGCGATCAACTTTTGTCATTATACCACCCACGAAAAGTGGTCCCACCGACTTGTGGGTTGGTGCCCCACCCACAGTGGGTCCGGTGTGGGTCAAAACTGAAAGTCTTCAAAAGTGGTCATGTTTGGTATCAAATGAAAGCCCTTGGCGAGGCGACTTTTGAGCTTTTGAGGACTTTTGAGGCGACCCACGGCTGACCAGATCTAGTTCAACTGGTTCAAAGTTGAAGCTGTTCCCGGTTCAAGCTGCTGGAGATAGCTGGAAGGCTAAAATTTTGCATACAAATTGCCTACGGCATTTTTCAAGCTCCTTATATAAGTAAGCACACAACTGGAAAGGGAACCTTTAAAACGACAGAAGGACAAGTAATTAAAATGCTCCTCCGGAGCATGAAAAAGTAATATGGGTGGTGGTGAGGTTGTAAAATCAAGAGAGGACTAGTCTTAAAAATGCTTAATATGGGGCTAGGTTCAAAAAAAGAAGAGGACTAGGTTGTGGGCGAATTAATATGGGCACAGCTTCGCCGAGCAACCCATATTCGCGGGCTTTCACGCTTCGCCATGGCGATTGTCATATACAAAGCGATTAATGGCAATAACAACAATTCCAGCAGTTCAACAATCGCTGCAAGTTGCTTGATAAAAAGTTAGATTAGCTAGGTATATATACGTCAACTATATAGTAATTTGGTTGTGCTGGACTACGGCAAGCAACGAGAAAAAACCAAGGCTATGATTGTAAAGCTAGCGGTTCAATGGAAATAGAAGATCGTCGGAGAGTCCTGAAATTATTGTTGAAATATAGGCTTTTCTTATAAATGGTTAAAATGCACACTAATATTAAGAGTTTGTTGAAAGAAATGTTTGCTTCCATTAAAACTCGTTAATCAGAGTTGTATATATTATTTACGCACCGTAACTAAATCTAAACTCTGGTATACGTTTGTGTATGTGTATAACTTCTTCAGTCCGCGAATATGGGTTGCTCGGCGAAGCTGTGCCCATATTAATTCGCCCACAACCTAGTCCTCTTCTTTTTTTGAACCTAGCCCCATATTAAGCATTTTTAAGACTAGTCCTCTCTTGATTTTACAACCTCACCACCACCCATATTACTTTTTCATGCTCCGGAGGAGCATTTTAATTACTTGTTAGGGTTACCGGGGTCGCTGAACACGATGAGCATAGTCGCAGCTCTGTGCGGTGCTGCTATCGTGCTGTACTATTATGCAGCAACCATAGCACGCTGTCTGTAGACTTACTGTAAGCGGCTAAACATATGAAACTTGGTGAAAATTATGTCTGTAGTAAGGGGGAACTGTAGCTATGTTAGTTGGTGCACTCTCTAGCTTCCACCGCGCTGTATGTGCTGTCCCAAACACAGCACCGTCGATAACAAGTTATTCATTCGTCACTGGTATTTGAAATTCGGCATACAGATAGTTTAGGACATGATAAACTATTATAGATACTTATTACGATGTTACTATGTGGTTGCGCTGCAGTAGAGTGCTGCTGAAGTATAGGACGGCTTATAACTAGCTACAGGTAAGTTGCAATCGTCCGAAATTTTGCACACAAGTGCGGCAGAGCATTGCAAATCATGCCGTATGAGTTTCCTTCACCGACAGTAAAGTTTGCATCTGGTTGCGCTGCAGTAGCGTGCTGCTGAAGTACAGCACGGCCTATAACTAGCTACAGGTAAGTTGCAATCGTCCGAAATTTTGCACACAAGTGCGGCAGAGCATTGCAAATCATGCCGTATGAGTTTCCTTCACCGACAGTAAAGTTTGCATCTGGTTGCGCAGCAGTAGAGTGCTGCTCAAGTACAGCACGGCCTATAACTAGCTACAGGTAAGTTGCAATAGTCCGAAATTTTGTATAAAAGTGCGGAAGAGCATTGCAAATCGTGTTTTATGAGTTTCCTTCACTGACAGTAAAGTTTGCATTTGGTTGCGCTGCAGTAGAGTGCTATATGCTAAATACAGTAACTAAAACTATTGCAGCCATGGGTACTGGAAGTTGGATTTCTGTCAAAATAAAGAAAAAGGAAGAACTTGGAACTTTTCAAGCTTCTTTGTTCTGTACTTTCGGTTGACGATTAATGATTGGCGGAATTTTTAAAGTTTCTTTCACACAGCTTTAACGTTTTTGCTTTTTACTGAGAACCTTAAAAATGAAATAGGACAAGAATAAAAATGCTCCGGTGGAGCATGAAAAATGCAATATGGGTGACACTGGGTTTTAAGCGGACAGAGGACTAGGTTTTAAAAGGTTAATATGGGTGGGGCAGGTTGTAAATGCCAGGAGGACTAGGTTAAAAGCGCACTAAGATGGACCAGCTTCGCTGAACAACCCATATTCGCGGTCACTCATGCTCCACTCCACATGACATACGAGTAATATCTACATTCTTCAGCTTTCAAAGCAAGCGGGAGGATTTTGAAATATTAAAGCTTATTCCAAATAAACAATGCAGTTCTGATAAAAAGGTGTTCAAGGTTTTTTTTCTGCAGTGTCAGCGCAGAATCTTGTGTTAAGTTGATGCGAAAAGCAGTTGACGTTATGTGCGTGTATTATTAAGTTGTATAATAAGGAGCACGACCACATACTTGCAGGCCATGCTGACAAATCGTACACTTTTCCGAAGAACTGCCAATAGCAATATATAGCAAGCAGCAGCCGATAGAAACTCTGGACAGTTTTCGCGAATATGGGTTGTTCAGCGAAGCTGGTCCATATTAGTGCGCTTTTAACCTAGTCCTTCTGGCATTTACAACCTGCCCCACCCATATTTACGTTTTAAAACCTAGTCCTCTGTCCGCTTAAAACCCAGTGTCACCCATATTGCAGTTTTCATGCTCCACCGGAGCATTTTTATTCTTGTATATATATATATATATATATATGAGTCGATTTCTGAGAAATTCGACTGTGCTGCGTGTACTTCCGGACAACCTTCAAAAATCGATTTGGCTCAAACTTTCAGGACTTGTAGCAACCTGACGTAAAAGGAAAACCTCCAAATATTAGAGCTCAACTCCGTATATTCAACAAGTTATAGCAAAATTCGTGATTTTCGACTCTGCCACTAACGTCGCCGTAGGACTTCAGCAATCAAAATTGTGCTGAGGCCGATAGAGAAGAGTCAGACAGTTCATATCTTAACCATACAGGCACCACACATGGGGCACCTATCCCTGCCAGTTTGAGTTTTCTAGCGGTCATGTTCCGCAGTTTGCGACCGTCGAACCTTAGCTTAAGCCTCCAAGCTCAGTAGGCGCATTTCCACATTTTTTGAGCTAGCGACCTCATTATGCCTTAGTACCACGCAATTTTTATAAATATTATTTATCTATATGCTACCAACGTCCATGCAAAAGATGAGCAAAATCCCAGACCCAGTTTTGAGATATGGCCATTCAAAGTTCGAAAAATCAGCGATTTTCAGCCGAAACAGCGATTATGGCAACTTTGGCCCTTCGTAGCCGGCTGAAGGGAAGAAGTGTTGGCATAATATTTTGCGCAAATAAACTAGTTACCATTGGCAACATTTTTGGTCAGTTTCAGCCAAATCTGAGAAATTTTATTTTTTTCGGTTTTTCAACTCCTCAAAAAGCTGCCGAAAAATGGAAAACAATTGAAAATTTTGCAACTTTTGACGGCAATAATGAATACAAACAAGGAGATAGTCACTTGGCTCAACGAAAACTACATTAATATAGTGTTTGTAGCAGATTTTTGTGACCTGTTAAAATTTTTAAAAATTTGAGCTACTTTGTGTCTTTAAGGCCCCGGCCCCGGTAGTGGCGGCCCCGGTGCATCTCTAATTTAAATTTAAACTGAAATAAGCCAATAGCTGTATATAATTCAAATCTAGCTTAGCTTTCTCTGAATAATCTAAATGCTTTTGAAGTTAATTATGATGTTATACTTTACACACCAAGTAAACATAAACATTAAATGGTAGAACAGGATAACTAACTTCAAAAAGCATTTAGATTATCGCAATTAGTTGACGAGTTATCGTTATATTATTGAATATAAAATGATAATCTAACAAATCAGTCAAGCTTTGGAATTACACTTTGCAACAATTTAATTTTTCAATAAAGTTACCTATTCAAATTTAATTTTGATAGTAATAATAACGAACAACAGTAAGACGCTGTGTACCTGTTAGTTTCAAAATTAGATTGACGAAATAAGCGAATAAAACAAACCTAATAAAATATCATATCTGCAACAATTTAAAGCAAATTTATGTCGGCATCGCATTTGGATGCTTGCTGTTAACGATTTGACCAGTTTTGCAACAAATGAACGCACTTTTTTCTTTGTGGACCGATAAGCCTTAGAAAACATGTGAATATGCAAAATTCTGTATTGGTTGATGGTTGCAACGATGGCGACCCCAGGGTGAATCATGAAATAGTAGCGTTTTAATTTGGCCGTGGTTCTAAAGAGAAAAGTTGTTTAATTTTGCATGGTAAGTATTTGCAAATCTCAAAATGTCTTCAGCACAGAAAAAGATTTCGGGTCGATGCCAAAATATGACGGGTGTCTGGGGTCGGTGCCCCACAGAAGTTGAAATTTTTGTAATGTCTGAAGGCTTTTTACAAAGCATTCTTAAAATCTACAGAAAATAACTAAAACTCAGTACGTTTTCATGCACGCCACGCAAATGGTGCACAAATTGCTCAAACCACACCAATAGTGTATTTTGAAATTTTTCTTCAAAAATGGGAGGATACGCATTGTAGGTGCAATTCTGGAGGCCGCAATTTCAACGGGAGAACTCCCCCATTCCACCCTTGTCTTTAGTATATATATATATACAAGTTTGTAACCCTGCTCTGTCTTAAATTTGTTCTTAAAAAGTTTAAAGTTCCTTTTGTAGTGAGTTTTTGGGCACGTTTATCTGTTGTTTTTAGACTGTGCCTGTAGAAAAGCTGCGCTGTTGTGTTGGGTCAATTGTCCAGGATGCGGATTCTCCCACAGCGGATGAAAGCACCCTGGAGTTGTTTGAACAGAAAGGATATCGTCTGTTTGATCTGCCTCCTGTTGAACGGGCTGTTACCTCGAGCTTCCCCTACACCACTCCCTTTTCACTCAAAATTGCATCCTCAAAAGTGTATCCTCTGATTGCTGCCTTCAAAGAGGTCTGTTCGATTAGCTCTTTCTGGCTTTATTTTGTCACTGTTGTTTTTCTTTTGTGGAAGAGTAGTTTGCATTATCCACCTACCCTAGGTTTCTTGGTCAAAAATAGCGTCGTTTGCAGGAAATGAACAATAGTTTTGCTGACGGCAAAATAAAAATGACGAAAGATTGGCGAAGCCGAAATGCGGATGTGGCACTCAAATTTATCAAGAATGCAAAGTTTATACTATTTTCAAGAGTAATTGTTCAAAGCTTTCTCAGCTTTTGGAAGCTGCCGCAGCAACAACACGACAAAAATTCACTGCAATTACGAATGTATACCCTAAAGTTAAGACAAAATTGAATTTCAGAAGAGATTTGATTTTTGACATTCGGTGAAACGTTGCACCTACCTGTCACTAGTCTTTGGCTTACATCATTATCAGTACTTGCGTAGTAGACCTTTGCACTGTTTACTTTTCCACTTCCAAAGAGTAGCATAATATTTAATCTTAATCCTAACAAACACCTTCTGGGCCGGTGAAACATAAACTACACAGTCTTTATTTGTTAGTCGGGATTACCAGTGATCTGTGTGCTGTCGGTTCCCTTCCTAATAAATTCAATATATGAAATTACATTAAATATGGCCATAATATACCTATGAGGAGGTCGCTCGATGCATATATTTATACTAAGTATATAATTAGTGATAAGCTATGATCATTGGCTGTCTCTTTCTTACCGATCTTTCGCTGTGCCCCGTTATCACACAGATTACTCTTTTTGTTTAGGATCGTACCCTTTGTGCCTATCCAGCTCTGGAGCTGTACGGTGTTCTCAACGAGATTGTCTACATGCTTCCCCTCTCCAAGCAGACGGATTTCTTTGTACCCGAGTGCGGTGATGATATCCCTGTACCCTTTCCGTCATCGTTGCCTTCCGAGGATGATGACCAGGATGAGCCACCGGGAGAGGAGGCTGGGCTCGATTCCAATCGCTCTGATCTGGAGGATCAGGACGTTACCAGCGGGGAAGCGGAAAGCTCTGAATCTGTGGAACAGGTTCGTTGGTCCTTTAAATGTATTGCGTTTTGTCCACTCTTCTGCCTCTGAACTGTAGCGTATAGCCGCTATTTTTGATGCTATCTAAATGCATGTATCAATTTATTGATTGATGTTTGACAGAAATTGATTAATAATTTATTATATACTTGCTTTAGGGCGATGAATTGTTGGTTAGTGGTGGTTCTGTTGCTGACGTTCCGTCGTCTAATTCTGCTGTTTCGTCTTCCATCGCTGAAGTAGGCGTCACAGAGTCTGCTGCTGCTGCTGCTGCTGCATCTGGCGATGGCGATAAGGGGGAGAAAGTACTTCTTGCTGGTGACGGTGCTCGTAAGGACAGCAGTGTCAGTGGTTCCTCTACTGAATCTTTTGAGCAGCTCTGCGCTCCTGAGGAATAGAGAAGGTGGTCACGTCCTGAAAACTTTCGTCATGGTCATTTTGTTGTGTACATAGTCCAATAAGAATCGAAATATTTTGCTGTATAATCGTTTCAGTAGACATACTGCATGTACATAACTGTTTGTTTGTGTGTTGGTTTATGGCTAACTAAACTGTATTAGATTTTTCGCTATGATTGTGTCTGAGTGTGTGGCTAGTAGTGATGGGCAAAGGATATTAGAACAGACTAATTTCGCATTTAAGAGATTAAGTATTGGGATCTTATGCGATTTGACAGACTAATGAACTGTACACGCTTTAGCCAAAATAATTTAAATCTGCAAAGTTTTGATAAAAGGTATAGAATATTTCAAAGCTACTTATATATAATTGTTTGCAAAAATGGTTCTGGAGGCCATAATCAACCTAAAGCTTGCATTTTGGATTGCTGTATGGAATTCGACCAGCAGATCCAAAAACCTTTGTTGTCACTATGATAAGGATAATGCCATAGTTTTTATAGGCAAAGGAAAAATGTCCAGTGCTTATCACGAGGACTGAATTTTTCTAGCTGTACTGTCAAATCTATAATGTTTTTACTGTAGTTTGATCCAGCTATTATTATATAATATAACTATTATACGTGTATGCAGGTCCGCGCCTATCCTTCGGAAAAGGGGGGTTCCTGGTCGAATGAAATGGGGTATGGGGAATGCAGCCCCCCCAGAAGTTGCAGAATTTTTGCTTTTTTTGCAAAAAATCTTACACTGCATATATATTTAATTCTTGCAAAAATAGCAAAAAATTATATCGCTGACGGCATTAAATAGTTTTAAAACGGCTGGTTTTGCTATCAGTCGCATGAAACTTTGTGTCACTTTCTAAAAGGGTGACCTGAGCTATGCTCTAGACACCCTGGCTTTCTACTACAGGGAAAAACTACGGGAAATCGGGTCCCCACAGGCTTGGGTCGTCCCCCCAGAATCAGTCACACCCCCCAGGATTCGGGCCTTCCCCCCAGAACTGTAAAGTATCCGGAAAATGGGGTTGTGAGGGTAAGTTTTAAAAAATTATTCCTGCCCCGCCGGATTTTTAGGCATTTTTTAGCTATTTTAAGTTTAAATTTAGGTTAGAATAGTTAATTTTTTAGCTCAGAACTAAAAAATAGCTATTTTTTAACCGTTTTTCGAAAATTTTTCTCCCCCCTCACCCAGAAATTTTTCCCTAGGACAAAGCCAGACACCTGAGACCTCCCTGGGTGCGACCTTGCACGTCTGTATAACCGATGAGTTGACATTCGTTCTTGTGCTTGCGACATATTGTGTTACGCACTTACTAATCAAGTTAATACACTTTTGTCCTGTTCTACGCAGTAGACTAATACTTAGACAATCTAACGGGTGCTGGGATACAGACACTAGCGTACCACCCAGAAAGAGTAATCTGGAAGAACTAAACAAAAATCTTTATTTTAGTGACTTTCTGTTTACTAGAAAATAACTTATGGAAACAGGCATGCTTTTAAAACGTCGCAGCTGTATGCTGTTCGCTGGTTCTTGGGTTTTCAGGCAAAAATAGGGAGGACGAGTGGAGTCGGAAGACCAAAAGTTTGGTGGGGAATAAAATGGGCTAAAAATTCTTTCAGGAAAATTAGGCTTTCTGTATACATACATATACTGCTATGGCTCCATGGCGGATCCAGAGGGGGGGGGCGCCCCCCATAGCGATTCGAAGGTAGGAAAAATAAGATTTTCGCAAAACCACCAAAAATTTCGCTTTTCTCATTTTTAACGGCATATTGCATTTATGTAGAAAAGGCATGAAATGCATTAAATGAAATGAGATAGCAATTTCTGTTTGTTCTTTTTCATTACTGACCTGAATTAATCTTTCACTGACGCGTTGTCGATGCTTTTGTAGATTAGGACCTGGCTTGCACCAATCGATACTAGCTAAAGAAAAATCAATCTGGCCCTGTCCTACAGGAGCCGGAAGCCCCCAGAAATCTATCCCCTTTGGATTCGGGCCTTCCCCAACCTAGAAGTGAGGGCGAATTATCGAAAATTTTTAGATTTTTAGGTCTTAAGCTTAAGATTAGGTTGAAACTTTGATAATGTTTAGCTCAGCAGCAAGCAGCAAAAAATTGCTAGTTTTCAGGTATTTTTCGAAGAATTCCCCCCCCCCCCTCCTGACTTTCCCCACATTGACATTCCCACAAGTTATTCTAGTTTGGTGCAAGCGGCCTCCTTAAATTTTGCCGTCCGTGTGTGCTTTGTTCCTGTTTTTATGTGAATCTAGAAACAACCGCTTCCAATATTGCTCATGCTTGGCTTTAGTACATAACCTTGTCTTGCTTACACTTTTGCTTATGGGACTAAACAACTTACAATTCATAACCTGAAATTTTGAAGCTGTTCAGACTTTTTTTACTTTGTGCGGTGCTTACTTTCCGGTTGATGCTGTGGGTGTGTTTATGCGCTATGTAATGGTACCGCGGTACATCTGGGTGCCACATGTTTGCCTCAAAGCTTCACAGGTTTTTTCTGTATTTCAAGTCTTTATTCTTGAATGAAGTTGACTCTGGAAAAATTAAGGTCGCTAAGTCACTCGTTTTTAAGTTAAAAATTGGCATAACTAAGTAAAGATTTAAAAGGGTGTCTGTTATATTAGTTTGTGAGATACAGTTTTAAATTAACATTTTCTGGCTTATTTCTTGGCGATTTTTTATTTAGGGGGCTCGATGGGGCTCTTACTCGAAATGACGGGTATATTTCTTGGAAAATTTGCTCAGATTTTTCCGATTTTACGTATAACAACTGCGACAAATCGCCGACAACGACTAATTTTATGTTTTTTAAGCTAAAATAGCAAAAGTTTCTTTTAGAATCCGGCGAAGCCTTAAAATTGTTGAAGATGGTAAAAATGGTAAAATTTGGCACCTTTTTAGGTTATGGGGAAGGTCGCTGATGGGGGCGGCCTCCACCCCAATCCCCCACTAGAAATAAGCCAGATTTTTGTGTGCTGAGCTTCTTGTTGTTGCTTACGTAATCGATTCCTTGCGATCTGCTATTGTTTGGTCGCACACTGTTGATTACATAATATGTACTTGTAAACTTGTTGTATATATATTTTGCTTGCATTAATTGTGTAACGTCCTAATTGTTTGCTACCTTGGATTGAATTGAAAGTATGGGAAGGAAGGTCATGGTAAAAAAGCTAAAGTTTTTACAGAAGACATTTTAATTAAAATATATACTCTGATCAGTGTCCAGCTTTATAAATTCAGTTATCTCTAAGGTTCATATCAAATTGTATATTATGTACTGTGTATTTAGTTACATACTAACCTGGTGTAAGGGCGTGTGTTAACTTTCTATTTGGCAGATATTGGCTTGGCATAATAGTATGTGCACGACACGTAAACTGATTTTAGTTCACAATCGTTGAATTTGTGCTTCCTTTTGAGGTCTGTTGACTTCTAGTTTTCGTTGAATGTGGAGCTGTAGTGCAGGCGGAAATTAGTTGGCTTGATCCGACCTTTTGTGTTATCGTAATTTAAAAAATTGTGTGATAACTGATAACAGATTTTTAAATTTGTTATATTTTCTGGAGGGAAACTAGAGATTAGATTTTTCAGAGTTCTAGGTCTCCTTTGCCTGGAGTTTTTCACAGATCATACCTTACCAGAAATGCTGAAAATATTTAAACTGACTGTACAACAGAGGAATCCTTCTAGTCGAAAGAGCAAACTTTGTTTTTTCTATTTTTGGCTTCCCTTTATATACCGGAAGTTTTCAATCCTAATCTTAACAGGCAGCACCTCGAGCTTTCGGTGTGTCCCTTAGAGATGACCATTTAGTCCCGTCGGCCCGGCCCGACATCCGTTGGTTAGTGAGTCGGACCGAGAAATTTATTAACCGCTCGCAGGAGCGGGCCGAAACGGGCCAGATTGACTCCGAGAAAATGTAAAAGCACAAATTAGCTTAAAATTTACTCATTCTGGTTATTTTGTAGCAAAATTTATCACTTTGTATGATGATTTAGAGTTTCCTAGTTGCCTTGAAATATTGCTAGTAAAATTTTGGAAAGTGCTGTCCTCGGGCCGGGTTGAATTTTATCCAGCTTACGGCCCGAGCCGTCCCGTGCTCACCTCTAGTGTCCCTTACTCCCTAATTTCAGTAAAGCGCTCGCACCGCCTCTCCCCAAAGTCAGTTGGCTTTTGCTGTGATAGTGTGATAACCACTGTAGTCTATATATAATCCGCATCTTGCTTGAGCACTAATTTTCCAGCATTCATTACGTAGTAGCCAGTGCTATCTAGTCTGTATTATATTCGCGGTCACAAAATGGCTGTAGTTGTTCGTTTCGTATGCTGTGTATTTTGCTTCAGTATTATGCTCGGGTGAATATGGTGTATTAAAATCAGTATGCGTGCTATTTACCTCGCTCGCTTTGATAATGTACGTAGTCTGCCCCGTGTCAATATGCCTGTGTAAATTTACATGCATTTCTGTTTCTTTCAATTAATAAAGTCTAGTTTTATTATTATGACTTGTTTCATAACAGGCCGAAGCCACAGATTAGGTAGTGCTGAAAACCTGAATACGCCACGCAGACACAACTTTGCAAAACTTCGATACTAGACCTACAGAATAGGGATTGTAAAAATTTATTAAATTTATGTATATATATCGTGTGTTGCAAAGCTAGAGGATATTTACTGCTTTCATATTCACAAATTACGAGATTTACAAAAGTGTTGCGCAGGCTCGCTCATTTTTTGATATACCAAGGTATATTACCAAAGATATTAAGATTTTTGCTCGTTGATTGTTACCACTGTTCTCGGCATTTTTTTCTTGAACCACTACATTACCTTGCTAGTTACTTTTGTCGTGGTAGCAGCAAGAGTAGGACATATCACATAAAAGTATGACAGTAAGCCGACTGAAACTGAAACTATATAATTTGAGTGAAGACCTGAAACTCAAACTAAAACTAGTTTCGGTGAGAAAAATGTAAAATGAAGTTTTGAAGGTTTTAAGCCGTTTTCGTTAGTCATGTACTGGGAGCCTAAATTATCATAAATTTATGCTTTATATGATTTCTGAATACTAGAAACTGTACTTTTCTGAATGAACTAAAACTCCACATAAAAACAAAAACTCACACTGGTTTGCACCAAATGTGATTAGCAAATGATTAGCGAATTTCGTGCTAAGCAATTGCTTAGCAAGTGCTTAATCCGAAACTCCTTTGCACCAAATCTGATTAAGTTAACCAACTAATCAAGTGCTTGCTTAGCAAGTGCTTAATCCGAAACTCCTTTGCACCAAATCTGATTAAGTTAACCAACTAATCAAGTGCTCAAGAAGCAAATATTTAATTCTATTCTAGAGGAGGATTACCTGCGAAATTCCTGCTAATTTTTCGAATTTTATTTTTAAGATTCTCAAACATTTGGAATTTGGAAATATCCGACCCGTTTAATTTTATATAGATAACTCAACAACACAACTCATCCCAGCTAGGGGACATGTATAATTCAACCGAACACAAAAATTGGTTTCTTGCATCGAATTCAAAGACTGCTAAGTGCTAATGTATGTCCTGAGAAAAAGTTAAGCAAGTGATAAGCAGATACAGCAGTCCTTTCACATGACAATGGCATAAAATTCCCATAGCTGATTTGATTGGTCCAAGTCCAAAAATCCAGCATTTTCATTGGTTAATTCTTAGTAATGCTAACCATTTGCTAAGCAACTGCCAAACTGATAATCTGTTTATCACTTTCTAATTAGATTTAAGCAAATGCTCCAAGATTAGCACTTGTTTAGCTGATCATTTGGTCTTCGGATTAGCAAGTGCTTAGCAAATAGTTAATCACATTTGGTGCAAACGGTCGTGAAACTATTTCGTGTTCCCGGACTAACTATTTTGTGTTCCCGACTGAAACTGAAATTATTTTGAATCGCCGACTGAAACTGAAAATCGGTTACTGAAACAACACTAATTGTAGTCAAACGAATTTCGGAGTTTTTAGTAAAGAGAATCCTTTGGATCCCAAGTTTCGTTACGGCCGGCCGGCAGATGCAGAGCTTACCTTCTCAGGTCTGGGCGGCCTGATTTCCTCTGGCGGCCAGTGTTTCATTTGATCGTGGGCACAGCAGGATATTGAAGGATCCCCATTGTGAATTTTTAATGGAGTTATATATTGAGATGATATCGCTACCCTATATATATTACTTAATACTTATCATTTAATCTCCAACAAGCAAGATTTTGTGTAAAACTTTTCACTGGACGGACATTTTCAATAATTGTAAACCTGATGCGCAATAGCAGCTAATTACTTTATAAGGAGCTCTTGCTTTCTTGCTACAGCCAAAAGATAAGAGTGAGAAATTTTTACACTACTATGTACTCAGCATGCCAGGCATGCTCAGCTCATTAACTCGGGCCACCCGTGGATCCTACTTTGCTCTAAATACACGCTTTTAAGCGTGTGTCTGGTCGCTGGCCGGCCTATTGGGGCCCTAGTTGAGCCATTGGCCCAAGACTTACTTTACTGTCGCATTTTTCTGCCCTTTTCGATGATATAAAATTGTTGCAGATTACATTTCTTCGAATTTTTGCCTTATGCAACAATTTTTGTATCATGGAAAGAGCTACAGTTGTTTTAAAGTTATAATTAATAAAAATAACAAATTACCTACCGTAAGCCTTTAGCTGATGGGCCAATCAGCAAGCACAGACGCTTAGGTATATAAAAGCGCGTATCTAGTGCACAGTGGGAGCCCTCTCCCCCGCCCCCTCCAGGAAGATACGGGGGGATCCAGAGTATCGGGCGAAGCGCACATCGCGTGTAGTGAGCTGAAAACACATAGTCTATGATGCTGCTACCTAATGTATTGTTTTCTTGAATTCCAGAGTGGAGCTCTTCTGATCACGGGCTACTTTTTTCCTCGATACCCCCCCATTACAATTTGGAGTAGTAATTAAAATACCTAAAGAAATGAAGTCCCGGTAACAAATTTTTACACCTGTAGCATACTTAGAAAGTGCAACCGATCTACGCTCGTTGACTTGGAAAGTGAACCCCTTCTAGGTTCGCTGTGAGAACTTTATTTAGACTTATTGTTGCATATTACTGCTCTCCTATATTGTCTGTCTGGTACATATTGTTCACACTCCAATATACCTGCCATACAGCTATCTTAAATTTAACTTAAATCAAAACGAATTATGTCACAGAACCGTACAGACGCTACCCAACTGCAGTGTCAAGAGTACCGTACGAAAAACTTTTACTCCGTCAACAACGAAGAGAACCAACAGTCAACAAGCATATAGAAACCATTCCCAAGTACGACGACACATTACAGCACTCAATTAAAATTTCAAAGCATAGGTAGACAGACAGACGACAGCGCAATACAAACAAACAAAACAGAAGGGATACACAAAACACACACAGTATTAGCATACTAGTGCAATAGTAAAAATCCAAAACAAATACCAAACGCTAAACAGAGAAGCAGGACAATGCATGAGAGGGAAACAGATACTGATGGCTTGAACGATCAAAAATACATAAATATAGCTCATTTAAATATTGACACTGACAGCCTCCTCTAGTGATTAATTATATATATTACCTCCCTACTCCTAGAAATATTCCCTGAAACATATCTAACGTGCCTGCCTAGATGAAACGGTCTGCAAAACAGTAACATTAGCAATTATATACTAATTTGTACACAGCAATGGGCAGAAAAATTATCTTGAGGCAGCCATACGTAAGTACAGACAAATAACGCAGTCAGTTCACTAAAATGTGCATACATACACAATAGACAAACAATTTGACAGGAGGCAAAGTACATAACTTACCAAAGATAGAATAGTAATAACAAAATGCAATGAAAACAGACATGCATGCTACAATGAGAAAAAAGTCAAATGGTTAAAACACATTTTCAAATTTAGCAAATACGTACCTAGTCACAGCCTGTAAACTTAACCTGACATTACACATCATTAAAAGCAATCTAAATTATATAATAGTAAATTAATTATATTGGCAAACGCAATGCAATGATTACTATACCTTTATACACACTACATGTACATAAGCCCGTAGGTAATGTAGTTATACATTATATGGTGCACTGCAATATTTAATATCCTACAAATTGGAGCAGTTTGAGCGGCAACAATCTAGGTAAATTAAGAATCCAAAATTAAGTACGTATTCTTGATTGTAGTGTTGAAATTTTTCATAGCAGCAGCCGGGTCTTGATTTTTCTATCTCCAATGTAATTTTTGGAATGCATAATATTTCATATAAACAGCACCAAAATCTGGGTTCAAAAATTGTTGTCTTTTTGTGTTGGTTTATAATTATACCTGGTTCAATGGATAGCATTGTATATATGATTTTAGTTTACACTATGAAACTGTTGTCACTGAGGGTTAGCTTTAGTCTAACATTTAGTTTCTCTCTTTTTTCTGCAGCATAATACATTTGTATTCAAATAGGTCAAATCTTTAATAGAATAATACAAGATTATAAGGAAATTATAGAAACCCTGCTAGAGTGGTCCCTCACTGCATGTTAGCAAAATTAAATAATTTAAATACGTATATACACGTAGTACACGTTACGTACAAATTTCACATTGTTCAGATTTGACGCAGATTTGACTGATCATGTAAGTGTGAACAAATAGTCAACGGAGTAAGTGATCCCTATTATTATTCTATCGCAGAAGGGGGAAAACTAAGGGGGTCACTAGGAAAACCAGTGGTCTTGTGAGGTCATGAGGCCTAACTTTCCGAGAGTTTAAAACCTAACAAAAATTAAGAATTCACGTGGCTACTGACAAAGTTAATGTTTGGGCGTGGAGATTACATATCAAAATTCACATCTCAAACGACGGAAACGGTCGGACGCGTGAAAATGCGTGAAAACTACATGCATAAAAATTTTATCACTAAGTATTTCGAACAAAAAGCATTCGGTAAATCTATACATACGCCTTCAATAAAATCATAAAGCACGTTTCAAAAACATAATTAAATAAACACTACGGCACAAACTCAAAATATTATGCACCAAATTTACCAGTAAACTACACTCACATTTTAACTAAAACTACGTATTTATAGGAAAGCTCTAAACCTGGTTTGGCTTTCCACAACTTGTTCTTTCCTCCAAACATAAAAGTAAAGTACAATTACAGTAAAATCTACTACATCTGACTTAAACTAAAATGTCAACTAAAAAAGTCTGAGCTTGAGCTCTGACCAAAATAAAATGTGGAACAGGAATTTTGGAGACCCAACCCAACAGAAAATACCATTAAGCTCCATATTAGGAAAAAAACGTGAATGTGATATGGAAAGTTTAAAAAAACTAATTTTTCGAGCCCATTCCTGACCTTACCACAATAACTAGCCTAGAGCTAGACTACAAACTGATATTTAGCTTAGGTACATACATACGTAGTGAAGGCCATGTTGTAAAGTTGTTTATAAATAAAGTCTCTGATTTCGTACGTACACAAACAGACACCTTAATACAGGAAAAAACTGTCAGTGTCGGAAACAAATAGAATATTACGTATATAATAAATTAAGTCGAATTCAAGCCACCAGTATACCGTTAGGGGGAGGGATACCAAACAGAGCACACAAACAGCAATGTGAATAGTAGCAGTACGGTACGATGTAGGCGGTGAATAACGAAAATATAATACGTAAAGGAACAAAACACAAACGAGTAAAAACTATACAGGGAAACATGACAACAAACAAACGAATAATAATAATATAATTGAAATAATACGGAAAACCACAAAAAAAGCAAAGTTTAAAGACCAATACTATAATGGTATACAGAATTGTGAGAAGATATAAAAGTAGTACGTACGTAAGCTTATACGCACAGTGACACAATTAAGGACTTCAAGTTTTGAAGTACAATAGTAAATAATTACGTAAGCATATATATTATTAAAGATATTTATATACTATTCCCTCGTAAAAGCAAAAAGCAGTGTATCAACAATTCCCATAAGAAAGAAGTATTGTACGTAGAATACGAAAATACGCAGGATACTCACTGTTTGTGAGCATCCTAAAAGCATCAGATAACATTAATAAGACATGCCGTGTATAACGTCGGCCCAGTGCTAAGTAAAATTTTTGCTCGAATTACTCAGTTAGAAAAAGTATTTTTCATCGAATAGAAACGGTAAATGGAAATGAAATTGAAAAGGTCGGAGGGGGCAGACAAAAAAGAAGATCAGAGACAATACACAGGAATAAAAAACAAAATGTCTAAGCTCAAAATACCATACTTTCTTTCGTGGGAATTGCGTCCACACTGCCACATACACAGATTTCACGGCGTATTTTCATTTTCTATACCATATTCCGGAAATATTTCAGCAGAAGTAGAAGCAATAGAGGAGCATCAAAATCACACATTATGTCAGTCAAAATCAAAGCAATATCGTCAATGTACGACTGAATGAACTTTTTCACACAATCAAGCAACCAATAACCTAGAGACAGAAAAAATACAAAGGCATAACACAGGGGCATTAAAAAGAAAAAATCTAAAAATGTTCTTGAAACCTGGGCTGATAGGCCTGGTTCGCCAGACACCCTGAAACAGGTAGAAAGCACAAGCATTTATAAAAAAACACAGAAAATTATACTTTAAAACTCACCAAACTTACTTGCTTCAAATACCTGAAACGAGAAACCTACGCGAATCTCCAACTCTTTCCAAGCTTCTTTCCTAACGCTATTATGAGGTATTAAGAAAACTAAGGTATCCAGAACATGTTTCTTACTCAGTGATTGATAAATAGTACAACAAGCGTCACGTTTTGTTATCAGCTTGAGGTGTCGTGCTTTGCACGCAGTTGTCCCTTCTTCCACCACCTCCTACAAACATCGTGCCTGGAGGATCAAAGAATTTGCGCAGATACAGCTCGAAACAGTAAAGGTTTATTGCGTTTACACTGACGAAGACGATACGCCCAGCAACAGCACAGCATGTTGCTCGAGCTGATAACAGAAAACGCCACGCTTGTCACATTCTTATCTATTATGTACTCTTGCTATGATTAATAAATCAGGGTGGAGTAGTAAAGCTTGCAGGTCGACGCTCGTCAACGTAAGAACAGACCCTTTCAATGAATCACTAGAGAACACTCCCTTCATTGCAAAACAGCAGGCGAGACCAACATTGTGCGTTAATGTGCCTTGTCTGAGCGCATACTTACATTTCAAATAGGGCAGATCTACATATGTATCTGCAAGGGTATATAAATTGGAAAAAACACCCTGGGTATAAATTGGAAAAAATGTGTAAGTAAATACCACATTAGACAAAATCTATAATCCTGCAGAGACTTTGAATGCAAAGGCAACGGTCAAATATATGCACGGTTATGCGAAAGTTTTACGGCATGTATATCGACTGCAAAATAATACGAAATCCACTACTGTATAATACAGGTGAGCAAATTTCATCACAACATTATCACTGCTAAAGCTGAGAACGATATCAAATGTCTAACCTGAGCAAGTTATGCAAGTTATTCAAAAAATTGCAATGGTTACGCACGCAAAAACTGGTATAAAAAGAGTTACGGTATGGTGAGTCACTGAGCAAGTATACGAATATACGCAAGTTGTTTACGGATACGTAGCATATCTGAATGAACAAGCGAATACGATTATGACGAAACATTCAATAAAAAACTGACTGTTCAATTTCAATTTCGCAAAAAAGTTATATTATAACTGTATACGTAACGTATATTATACAATGAAATTGTTTGAAAATCGTCAAATTGGTTTCCGTTTCATTTCGGCCTGAGGGAGAAAAATCTCTCACTCTCTCTATCTTAGCTGAAGAGTGACTGACTGGGACAGTGATGGGAGACGACATTCTGAAACCGAACCGCCCGGAAAGGAGAAGACGCGAGGACAGAACCGATCTAAAGTACTGCAACATTATACCAACCAGACACGCTGTCAAAAATGTCAACTAGTATACAGAGGCACAAGAAATATTGCATACGAAAATGTTACCAAGTATTTCTTACACAGTTTTCTCCTAACCTAAGAAAAAGTGTGGTGCATGGTCAGTCTAGCCCTCCCGAGTCTCCGATTAAACGAGTTTTTCCTAACTGGGTTTTGGATTCATCAAACCTGGATAGTACTGGATTGGATACAAACCTTATTACGCACAGTAATAATCTGGGTTTTCACTAAACCGATCACAAAATCGTCAAAAAGTTAAGTAAGCTTGTTGTCTACACTTAACACTGATATAATTAACTAAGTTAAAAGTGCTCGAAAATTCAGCTTTAGTACCCAAATAGAGGATTTTTTAAATCAAAGAATTCTGACGAAGCTGGAAAATGTTTAAAATTTTAAACCAAAAAAACCTCAAATGTGGCATTTTCTGGGAGCCTTTTAGTGAGGCGGAAAAAGCCCAAAAATGGAGGTAAGAGCTCGCGTGGGAGGGGGACCGGAAGAAAATGTAAGAGGGGGCGTCCTGTCCCACTAAAGAAAAACCAGCTCAATTAACTCGAAAGTTTTCCACGTAACATTTTTGGGGCAAGGAATTGCGTACAATCACAGTAAATTTTAGCGTAGCCAACGCCCGATAAGGATTTATGGAGGACGAAGCGTAGTTAACGAAACCTGTGGGATAGGTGAATACGTCTAATGTCTAGAAGTATCAGTAAGACCACAAAAACCTAGCCTGCGAAGAACTATTTGTACTTTTAGCACTCAGCTAAACCCAAAACGAAAAGTTTTCTAATTGTACATAAGTGTCTGTGTAAATGTTAAAACTAAACAAAATGTTCAAAAACCGACCGCTATCAATACCAGAAAATTTTGTAGCCAAATTCAAAGCTAGTTTGCCAAACAAGTTTGTAGTAAGATTATTGGCACCATTATTGACAGCACGTGTAAGCGACACGGCGACCTATTCTATTAGGGTGCGCGGCATTGTAAAAACAGGAGTCAAGTCAAGCAACACAGGACGGATTTTCCTGGACCATGGAAATCTTTGTCGCAAAGTGTATTCTGAATACACCGTTGCAACACAAATATCATCATACATAGACTAATGCTAATATCCTTGTAGACATAAAGAGTTATCCTTATAAACGTTCCAGTTCTACTACACCTCTTACGAAAACTTCCAAATTTCCTCAACAATCATAAGCGTTTTCCATGAAATTAAACAATTTTTGATTGCTGACTGTTTTCAGGTTACCCTGTTTTGGAGACCAAAAACTCAAATGAGTGAATAACTAGACAAAATCTTACCATAATTATTTTACACACCACCATTGAATGAGAACTGATCTTAGTACTGGGCCGGATACTGCTGTCCAGGAATCCCATACTGCGGCTGCTGCTGTGCATACGCATACGCCGGCTGGAAAGAAAACAACAATGAATACTCTGATAGCTCAGAAACATGAATATTTTCGCAGATTTTACAAGAGGGTAGAGACCTTCACGGGCCGAAATTTTCAGGCCCGGCCCGGCCCGGCCCGTGAAAATTTTGGGTCGGCCCGGCCCGGCCCGGCCCGCTCCAAAAAATTTCGACGTCGGCCCGGCCCGGCCCGCTCCAACTCAGGCCCGGCCCGGCCCGGCCCGTAAGCTTAAAACAGTAGTCAACTTTTTGGTATGCAAAAACAGCTTAACATTAACATTTTTCGTCAAGTTTTTGTATTATATGATTGCGGCGTACTCGTCCTTTCTCCCCAACATCTTAGCTTCAAGATATGAGAATTTGAAAACATTTAGCAAACAAATTGAACCCCCTACACCCTTTGATGAACGAATTTGAGTCCGGCCAAGTCCAAGAGTTTTCGTTCAAAATTAAATTATTATTGGCGAAAAAATTATTATTATTAGGTGTGTTATTATGCGTAAAAGAAGTACGAACCTATTTAGAAACTTAGAACTTCGCCACTATTTTCAGCAAAACCATGAGAGCAATCAATACTTATATATAGTTTCCGAAAAATGTAAAAGATAAGTCGTCACTTAAAATGATAAAAGACCTCAAATATTTCTGCATGTGGTTGTCTCAAATATTTCTCAAATTTAAGCAAATGTATATATATTATTAAAAGGCAATAAATATAGAAGAAATGCATTGAATCTTGGTCGGCCCGGCCCGAAGCCCGGCCCGCTCTTGCATTCGGCCCGGCCCGCTCCCAATTTTTTTCTCCTCGGCCCGGCCCGGCCCGGCCCGCTCGACGTTGGGCCCGGCCCGGCCCGGGCCGACGGGCCTACAAGAGGGTATTTTTAGGGATTTTTTCCGGGGGGGGGCTTCCCGGGGGGAGGCCGGGCCCGGGGGGGGGGGAAGAATTTTTTGCAAAAATGAGCCAAAAATGGTATTTTTTGGCGTATTTTGCATGATGAAACGCAAAAAGTTCTCAAAAATGCCAGGATTTTAGCTAAAAATAGCTATTTTTACGAAAAAATCTCCGGCGAAGCCGGAAAATTTTTGAAAATTGGCCTATTTTTGGCAAAAATTTGGGCCTCCAAAAAATCCCGGGGGGAAGCAAAAATCCCGGGAGGGGCGATTTCGGGGGGGAAGGCATTTTCGGGGGGGGGGGGCCCTATAAAAAATACCCTTTACAACGCCATGAATACTGCTGGGTTTTTACTGGGGAGGGGGTGCTGAGAGGGCGCCCCCCCCCCCACTTATAGATTTTCAGCCCATTCCAATTTTTATCCCTCTCCCACTTTTGGTTTTCCCCTTTACCAGCCGGGGGGTGGGGTGGGGGGGTAGAGGGCGCCATTCCCCCATTCGTCCGTCCCCACTTATTTTTACCTAGAAAATCCAGGTATATTGTGCTAAATTGTGCAAACAGGTCGTGTCCTACCAAACAAGGACGTTTGTGTACCTATGTGCTAACTCTTCTCTAACTAACACCATCAATTTAGTCGCGTATTGAAATATTGAAGTAAATTCAGTCGCCACAAAATTTTGAAGAAAGCACTCGTTCGTCCTCCTATCCCAGCATGCAACACCATTATTTATGACAAGGCTAATTTATGGTGGCCTCTAGCAGGTACGGGAGACCCTCCTCCCAAGTACAATCATCAACGTAGCCAGGGCTGTATCAATAACCCTAAATAGCCAGGCTGTATCCATGGCAAAGGCGTACAATTACGTACATACTGGCGAATCCAGGATTTTGTGAAGGGGGAGGGGCACCTCAGGGTAGCAACATTTTCAAAATTCACATTTTTGCACTATTTTCAGTAAATTTTATTGCGACGGGAAAAGTGGCCACCCCCCCCCCCCGCCCGAATTCGCCCCTGCGTACATCGTACATACGTAAACGATCTTCGTATTAGTTCCGAAAACCCCTAATCGTACCTGCTGTTGACTGACAGGCTGCGGGGCCGTCTGATGCTGTCCCGCGGCGGCAGCGGCGGCCGCAGCAGCCTGGTTAGCCTTCGCCTGCTGCTCGATCAGCGCAGCCTGATCATGCATTCCCAGGGATCGATAATACTCAGCCCACTGCGCACTGTAGTCTGGCTGTCCTGAAATACCAAAACAAAAAATAGACACTGTGAAGAAAATCAAGGAATGTTACCGCTGCAATCAAAATTGTATACTTCAAACGGGGCATACCCACCCTTATCATAATTGCAACTAGGAAGAAATGGCCTTTAGTCATAATAGGGTTATTGATTTGTCTGTTCATTGCTATGTAAATCTAACTCTATTCAGATAATAATCTAAACGGAAATTTACCAACAATTCCTGTTGCTTATGGGAGGGTGGTAATAAATGCATACAGGTTGACCATTCATAAAAAAAAATAAGCATGCAAAGTAACCGACCAATTTGGAAGACTGACAATTGACATTGGCACACTTAACTAATTGTAAACTGTATAAATTTAGGAAATCGTATTTCTTCTATAGCTTGCCAGGTTGAGAAATAAATAACTTCTACGGTTTTCTTAGGAAACATTCCACAGAGTGCTTTAACTCAAATTTATCATAGGAGATTAGGAATATTTGGGTCGCCAAATTACGATATTTGTTGCTAAGTTATGAAAACTGTTTTTCACTAAGTTATAACATTTCGGTTCATGTTCCATTTCACCTGAAGATCCAAGATGAACTGATCAAGAACGCAAGTTCTAACTCGACATTAGCTTGGGATTAACAAAATGATTTGACTTTAACCATCTGATTCTCGGAATGTTTTTGGGAAAATGCATATGTTGTAAAAATTAAGACTTGACTGTTTTTCTTAGTTAGGAACTTTAAGTTAAGTTAAGTTACTGCAAGGAGTTGCGAATTGCGGTCGAATCCTTCTAAATTAATTGAAACTAGCAACAAGACAAACTGGTAATTTTGCAGAAATGCGTGTCTAAAGAGATAGCTTTATCTCTAATCTTGGAATTTATGTGGGACAGAATGGTTTAGGTGCACACCCTCGGTCCAAAGTTATTTTACATACGAAGTTGTAGGAGTTTGAGTAGTTGTCAAACAAAGCAATTACAGGTAAAACAGTACACGACACGACATCCCAGGCGCGGGCTGACGCACACTGAAGCGAGGCGACGAGTCTAGTTATGTATAATCATGTCGGAGCAACTTAAAATCTTGTTGTAGCGGGTTCATGTTCACAAACGCATTCAGGCAACTGTGCGTCGTCGGATGCAGACGCGTGTTTGTTGGCAACAGAAACTAAAAGTGTGTTTCGGATATAATGACATCTACGAAGTAACAATACTAATGCGATAGCAACATAAAGTACGAATCTATCGTCTTGGGGTTAACCTATTTCGGCGCAGTAGTTTTTGGTGATAATGAAAATCGAAAGTAACTACAGATCAAAAGAACGTTTGAATACAAGGTTACAAATTTACAAATTCTTAATAATCGTCTGGAAATTTGCAATTATTTTTTATAACATTTTTGTTCAAGTGATGGGAAATGAGATGGAGTGAAAATAAAAAAATGGTTGTCCGGATAGACTTTCCGACTTTTCTGTCACTCGAATTGAATACTTGCAATTCTACTTATTATCAGTTATCGCTAAGAACCTGCACAAAATTACTACAATCTCATCGTTCTCGCATAGCTGTTATGGATAAACCAAAACGAAATAAACTTCAATTTATCATGAAGAAACGATTGGAGAGTGTACCGAATATTACACTTTAATTATTGAGTATTGAAGATTGAAAATGACTAAAAGTGAAACGAGAACGAAAATTGCGCAACGCACTAAACCTCTGGGTAGAATCGGCGCATGGCTGTCTATTCTCTAATCCATAACTTAAAGATTTACTACATAGAATTAATGAAATTTTAAGGTTCAATTTAGTTTAATTCTGGAGATTGATTTGGCTTTTAGATCTCAAATAATTTTTGTTTAAAGTAGTTAGTTTATGGAACTTAACGACTAATATTTGAATAATTAATCCTAATTTCTGCAAGGATTACAAAGTCTGCGTATATGTCCGCTATTCCAACATCATCCAAATGTATTTCAAAGTCTTAAAGAGCACAAACATGAAAAGTCCTCCTCTAAATATCGCAATAATCCGCTGATAGGGTAAGTATTACTAATCAGATTGGATTATGAGGTTTAAAGATTTTTTGACGAAGATGTCATTTTCTAAGCAAATATTGAAGTCAGCAGCTAGACTGGCTCCGATAGGCATTAAGTTTCCCAACCATTTTGGTTTAACTTCTAATTTCTAGAGCACATCCTGGACTGGCTTTGGAGTGCCGTCAGTCAGCGATCTGTAATTAGATTCGAATATGTAACTATAGTCAAGTACGTCAAGCTACAACTAAAAAAAAAATGAAATAGCCTTCGAGCACAACACATGAATGGAAATTGGAAATTTATAGTAATCGGGTTACTTCAGGCTATTGTGTCAGCAGATTGCAGTATTTGGACTCTTTTCAGTTGTTCAAGTGCAGTTGATGCAAAATAAGTTATAAAAAGTAATGAGGACTGATTTAGTTAGCCGAGCGCTGATCCATTTCCAGGCAATGAATCGGTAGTTGGTCGTCTCGTAATCCTGTGCTAACCTCAGTCGGATGCGACTCAAATTATGTAGTTTTCTCAAGCCGACCCAAAGTAAATTGTTTTACACCAGCAGCATATACCTAAGCCTTCACACATCTACAAATAGTTGCGGAGTAAATAAGATACAACAAACTGTAGAGCAAATTGTTACGCTTGGGGCAGTTTTGAAAACGGTCAGGCCGTATCGGTTTTCTTTTATTTCTAAAAATAAACTCTACCAAGTTTTAATGAATGTCAAGTTGTTATCAAGTATATAAGTTATAATCCGTGTTACTAAGTATATAAGTTATAATCAGCGATCTAACATAGAGGCACCTTAATCAAGAAAGCCCGTGACAGTTCCTATTTTGTACGTTTCATTGTCGTCACACCTATGTAGACGGTCCTTGTATAGTAATTTCCTTGTTGATACATACAATTGTTTGACTAAAACTGGTGATAGAAATTACGTTCTAATCCATGCTGACTAATACCGACACTGTCGTTTCCTGAAATATGATATATTATCTGGTTAGGCATTTCACCGCCTTAGCAGAGCTATGATAGCTTCACCAATACTTCCTGAACAGGAGTCGTCAAGAAGATAATATACTGCGTTCTTAACTCCGTGTAAAATTCTAATTTTATAGAGTTCGACTTAGTATAGCTAAAACATTTTTATAGGTCAAGAACCTAACATCGAAATCTCATCGATAAGGCCCACTCCTATTGCTGACTCATTGAGATGATTAAATTAAATTATAATTAAATCAATAACTTGTATTATACACGCAGTTTAAGGAAATTAATTAAACTATCAAACTCCTACGGACAAGATAACTCCTATGTCTTGTCAAGTATTTTAATTAACCATATGAAATTCGGAACGTAGCAGTATTCAAATAGGTCTGTTATATAGATTAGTACGTTGCTCTAAGACTGAATCTTGAGAGACATGCCTCTACAAAACTCTGGTCAAAGATTTTATTAGTTAGTTTCCTGCGGGTTGTGCAGTATGTACCATCGCTATAGCTAAATTGAAAGTAGACATTAGAATGGGAGTAGAAGAATAAATTGGAATAGATTTAGAGTAGGTTATAGCGAAGATTAAAAACAATTCTGAATAAATTGATTTCGTTAAAGTTTATGGTTTTGCGTTTTCTGAAACATTTTAACTGGCGCTACGGTTCCTATAGTCTTGTTTTCCCATGCCCAATTAGTATATCGAAGGGTTTTGTTTTCTGCAAGCATGTTTTGATATCAGTGATGACTAAACTCATCCATTTTTAAACAACTGCTCGTCAACGGTTTACGGAAAATGAAAATTAAGCTTTCCAGGAACTCAGTGTCGACATTTGGAATAATCTGTCACATTTGGATATAAGCTAATCGCGTAATTATACAAATATCACACAGCCGAAGAATTTAATGCATAATAGCAAGAGTACATATAATAGTAAGCTAGTTTCTTGGTTAACCTGCATATCCACGAAAGCTAGATTCACTCTTAACTGAACAATAATGAGCGGTAGAGTTTGGAAAATTTCGAGATACATTCTAAACAGACAGAGGGGGACATGTTACGATTTTAACAGATCACTTTACATAAATTGTTGCTTAGTGAAGGACGGACCAAGTATTTTCTGTTACCATGAACAAAATAAATAGCTTAAGCCCACTGGGCAACGAGGTTCAAATCGGATTAAAAAATCGTAGTCGTTCTTATTGTGATGTTCATTTAAACTTATCAAAGTTTCAGCTTTATAACCGAATTCTGTCCTAACTTTTAATGGTTGCCGTAAAATGTTAAAGAAACCGTATTAGGTTTTACGATAGATTCCTTTTCAGTTGTGGCTAGTAGTGACATGCTTAATACTAATATTAAACGCGAAGGCCAAGTCTTTTGTCTTTATTGTTTTTCCTAATGATATCTTCGAAAACGATTCGGTTCGTCAGTATAGTATCTGAAAATTAGTTTACATAAAACATGGGAGTAATGTTTCCAGCAACTTGTAGATTCAGAGCCGTTATAAGCCTTTATGTTGTAGATCCAGCCTAGGGAATAAAGTTTCGGGATTTTATTATCTGTTTTCCGGATTTCCAGAAAGGTCAAGATTAAGAGCAATGTGGATCAGAATAACAGTTCGGATCAAATATTAACCTCCTATTTTTATCTGTTATTTTGCGCTTAGTCAACACTTGCATCCTAATTTACGTTTTATTATGATTTATGATTACAGGTTTAATTGATTCGTCTTGTAAATTCTAGGTTTGCTTAGTGCAATTTGCCTTGCAGTAGTTACCCTAAGAACACCAAAATAGGCAGTGGATATACATGTTGGAATGATTAGGAGCACAGGAGATCAACTAATAAGTCAGTAGTATACTTGAGTATTGATGACCTAAATCTTAGTTTGCATGTAACTAATGAAATCCTAAGTAAACCTTATCTGTGTTAGGAAACAAATAACTCCTCCATAACAGAGTTATTGGCATCTTCCGGAATAACAAGGTATCCAGTACCCGATAGACTTATGCCTTATTTTTATAATCAAATGTTTGCAATTCGGTACTTGCGGGATCAATATAGTTAATTAAATTGAACAATTAATCTGGTGTGTTCTTCACATGATGTT
>JASAND010030542.1:0-11813 GCA_030248195.1 Trissonchulus latispiculum | reverse complement strand
AGAGTTATTTGACTGTCCTATTTCGATTGCAGTGAAAACATTAAAAAATAAAAATTTTCGAAATTGCTTAATTTCCATTTAGAATGGTAGGTAATGTCTTCAAAAACATGTATAAAAAGTTTAACATTAATCTGAGGCTTTTTGTTAAAGTTATTAGCGTTACAAATCCTGCTTTGAAGTCATATAAAATACACACAAATTTTGCTGTCCATACAGGGAAAGTGACGTGTCCATACAATGCTAGTTCAAGATTAATCATTACTTAATTAATAACTTTTAATAGGCGTTGCCATTTTCAAAAACATTTTGACCAGATTATAGGAAACACAATTAGACACATTTCGGTAGAAAAATTTTCTTAAATATTTATAGTTTGGACATAGCATTTTACTTCTAAACTTTAACCTAAAAATTGGCGTTTTTAAGAGTGTTGCGTCGAAAACAATAAATAAATCTGCAGCGGTTTCGTTTTTGAAGAAAACTTGTTGAGACTTGGCAAAGCGGTACTAAGAACAACAACCATTCTAACGATACAAACATTTTTCAAATTGGCCAGCTCTGGAGAGAGATATTTAGTCAAATCTTATCTAATGTTCATACAGGGTTAGTGTTCGTACAAAGCTAGTTTACCCTAATTAATTAATAATTTAATTTAATAATTTAATTAGTAATAATCAAGCTCATCATTTTTAGCTACAGTGCAGAAACTTTTTCTGTCTAAACACTTTCTATGTAAATACGGATCATATTCTAACATCAGAGAAACTAAAGGCTTGATTTCTTTTTATCTAAATATCTTCGTAATCTTCGGGGTCATAGTCTTCGTAATTATTCAGTTTTCCAAAAATTAACAAACCGAAGATCTTAAAAAATCAACAAGTACTCTTGTCGATGTCGAGTAGCCTTTTTTCTAAGACTCTCAGTATATATAATTTTCCGTTGAAAAATAGACGTTGCGATCCCCTCTCCATCCTTACAATTAGTGGTAGACAAGATAGCAAAATTATTTCTTCTTGCTGTGTGCAAGATGTAGGGCATTAAATATGATGGATAATTTTTGGACACAAAATATTGCGGAAAAGCCTAATGCTTTCAGTCAGTGCTTTAGGTCTTCTGAAATCTTGGCAAAAAGTAGGAGATTATTTTGGCGTTAGCTTTGGGAAACTAAAGAAAGTAGAAATCAGTGGGGGTTCCGCTTTTCAAATTATTTTCACCTAATGACATGATTTTGGATAATTTTTCTCTCTAAACAAAACCCAGGCCGTCCTGCTATTCCAGAGAAATTAGCTGACTTCTAATGATAATGAAATGGAAAAAGAAATATATAGCTTTAATTTTAAACGTAACAGCCTCACAAGATGAATGTATTTTTAGCTTTACTCTAAACAAGATTTCTGTAAAACCTCATTAGGTCCAACATCTTATTGCGCAGCATCACAGTTAGTACACAAGTTTTCGCTAACTATCACTTGGACAGTGGCTGAGAATGGAATTAGGATGGATTGCTCACTCTATGAGATATAAAAAGTTCATAACATGACGTTTGTCACACTCTTAGTTATTATGTACTCTAGTGGTGCTAATAGTAATAATAAGAATTCTGAAGAAACAACAATACTATATGTTGTAGTAACGAATACGTTAATAAAGTTAATAAAGCTAAATATTTAAAATAACAACTTTTATAGTTATCATGCCAGCGTTAAAGTGCAAATCGTTGTCATTACCTCAATTTATTTGAAGTCCAAGCCTTTTACAGCTGATATTGCTGGAAAACCAAGTGTTATGTTACCTAGAAAGTCATGAGACATAAGTATTGAGTTTCTTTTCTGTAAAATGTTGGCGGGAGCACTTAAGAAAAATGCCTTCGTCCGGAGCAAAATGGGAGAACACTAAGAAGATGGCTTTCTCCCTATTTTGGAAGTCAAACGGTCTTAAGTAGGCTCATGCTTTGCTGGAATGATTACGGAATTTCAAAGCCTGTCCCTAATTTGGGTTATTGGTCTGAAATTGGCCTAGTAGGCTGTTCCGGCATGTGAATTGACGTTTAAGCAGAATTATTAATTTAAGTTAGGATAAACAACCTAGCCGCCAGGATATTTCTAGACAAGTCTTGCTTATATTTGATGATGAAATTTGAACAACAGCAGCATGAATGAATTGAACAACACTCCTTAATAGTAGGGTGGAGATGGCTTCCGGGTTCGGGTATATGTGGGTGAACGTCAAAACAGTTCCGTCCAAAACAGAAGGTTGAATGAAAGTAGAAATAAACCACAACTGCGATACAAGTTCAAAGAAGTAAAGCAATTTTAATTCTCAAGAGTATATAATAGCAAGAGTAGGAAGTTTAGCCCGTCCTAATGGAAATGGCCTGTGAGATGCTCGGCACATTAAGGCCGAAATTTCGGTGGGGGAGGGGGTCCCATTTACCATTGATCAGCAGGTGATGAGATGCGTTTGAACTAAATCGCATCTTGATTGGCTAATTCCCTACCTTGTGTCAAGTTTATGTGTATAAAATTGAACCTCCCGAAATTTCTGGGGGAGGGGGTCCCACTTTTAGCGTTGTTAATAGTGTTTATATGTTGATCTGAACTGAAATGCTTTTGATTGGCTACTTAGCAACCGTAATCCTCATCCCACGCTTAACAACGCTATACGGGGACCCCCCCACTGAGATCTCAGGGGAGTTCCACTTATACACATATATTTGACTTAAGATAGATTAGCCAGCCAGATGCGTTTATGAATTCAAACGCATATGAACGCACATGCTGAACAATGGTAAGTGAGACCCCCGGATTTCGAGCCCCAACGTGCCGAGCATCTCGTGAGATCAACTTTCCATCGGAAAGGGCTAAGGCTAAGTGCGGGTTTGCGACATAAACCACGTGAATAAACGGTTTTGCCTATTAAGTGAGCACTCACACATTTTATTTATTTCTTTGGCTTGTAGGAATCTGATGGGGCCCCCAAAATTGGAATTGAAAATTAATCCTTTAATTGCTCTCCTGCTGAGACGTTGGCCTGTATTAAAGAGAAGTGGAAAGGTGAGACGTAAAGGTCAACAGTTTGGGGGCCCCATCAGATTCTCTGATTAGGTACCGCTGTGCAAACCAAAAGGTACCGCTGTGCAAACCTTAGTACCGCTGTGCAAACCCTAAGTACCGCTGTGCAAACCCTAAGTACCGCTGTGCAAACCCTAGGTACCGCTGTGCAAACCCTAAGTACCACTGTGCAGACCCTTAGTACCGCTGTACAAACCATGATTAAGTCCTTTTTCAAACGAATTACAGAAATGACAATAACTTTCATTTTTCAAATGACACACACCTGTTAATCATAAAATATCGTTACAAAAATTATAAATAATAAATAATTTATAATTTACAACAAATAATAAGTCATTTGTTGTAATCATGCGTTGCTAAAAAACTGAGTTTAAAAGTGGCTGTAAAATTTGGAAATTTACTGATTTTTATCACAGTTCAAGTTCAGGTCAATTTCAAGGTCAAAGTTCAAGAAATCCAAATAAACTGTTAAAATCATACATTGGGCAAATTTCATAATTATATGAAGCAGTTTAAGATGTCCATTTAACTATGTCGTTTTTAATATTAATACAATAGAGATAGTGACAATATTGAATTTAAGACTTTGAAACATACGAGGTTACACTATCGACGTTTTGTCCGTTATATATTTAGTAGGGATTTCGGAAAATGCAAAGGGACTGACCAGAAAGACATTACCGTCAAATCTACGTAAACTATAGTGATTATTTGTGGCTATGACTGCTAAATTATTCCAACTGTAAAATTTTGGAAATTTTACTGCATTATTAATGGTCTACACAGCCACACTTAAGGTTTGCACAGCGGTACTTAGGGTTTGCACAGCGGTACTCAGGGTTTGCACAGCGGTACTTAGGGTTTGCACAGCGGTACTTAGGGTTTGCACAGCGGTACGGTTTGCACAGCGGGAAAATACCGATTCTCTAACTACAAACTTACTACAAAAGTGCAAAATATTGAAATTTGAACAATGTTCAAATACTTGGAAAAAGTAATTACGCAGTTAAACTAAATTAGAAACGCTAATATAATAAATAAATAAAATATAAGTAATCAAGTTTTAAGGGATTAAGCTACATCAGAGTAACTGTAAATGGACCTATTAAAAATGTTCAGAAAATAGTTTCATTAAAAATTTTCAGAAAATAGTTTCTTTAATTTAAAACGGAATTAATAACTAAAACTGCTAAAAGTTAAAGCTGAAATTAAACTGAGTAACTTAGCACCATTTTATTTAACATGGAAGAGTTAAACGTTCAATGCATTGTAGATAGGCTTTAGCTTTTAATTGTGAAATTTAATATAATATAGTAAAATCTTAGAACACATATCTGAATGTTACTGTTAGAAAGGTTCGTTCATTATTTTGTACTCACTTTACTGTTACGGAATCTGATGGGCCCCCCAAAATTGGAATTGAAAATTAATCCTTTAATTGCTCTCCTGCTGAGACGTTGGCCTGTATTAAAGAGAAGTGGAAAGGTGAGACGTAAAGGTCAACAGTTTGGGGGCCCCATCAGATTCTCTGATTAGGTACCGCTGTGCAAACCAAAAGGTACCGCTGTGCAAACCTTAGTACCGCTGTGCAAACCCTAAGTACCGCTGTGCAAACCCTAAGTACCGCTGTGCAAACCCTAGGACCCCACACCCCCCCACAAAAAAATAACCAATACTTCCACTTCAATCTACTTCCCCCTCCAACTTACTTATTCATCTATATTCTTTTCTTCTATTCTTATTATCTATATCTTTTCTTTACTACTCCTTCACTTCCTATATATCACCCCCTCCTCCTACTACTATATTTATTTTCTATATCTACTTTACTTATTTTATTTTCTCTTATTATTTTCTCACTTTTTTTTTTTTCCATTTCTCCTCTCTCCTCTCTTCCTCCCTCCCCTACCCTCTCTTTTCTCATCTCTTAAACCTTATATTCTATATATATAAATAAATATAATATCATTTTTACTCATACTTATCTATATTTCAAATATTTCTTAAATTTTAAACCTTTCTTTTTATTTAAACTATTATACTACTCTAATTACTAATTAACTATACTTATCACCATTTATTTACTAATTACTTATCATTTATACTTTACTTTATTTACTATATAACCTATTAAATCACTACTATCTCCCAATGATTCTTTCACCTATACTCTTTTCCTACATCTTCCCCCAATTATATTTTATTCTCTCCTCTACTCTTATTATGGAATCTATCACTTTCCCCCTCTCATTTACCCTTCAACCATCCCTTCCTTTCCCTTCCTTCCCTCTTACCGCTGTGCAAACCCTAAGTACCACTGTGCAGACCCTTAGTACCCGCTGTACAAACCATGATTAAGTCCTTTTTCAAACGAATTACAGAAATGACAATAACTTTCATTTTTCAAATGACACACACCTGTTAATCATAAAATATCGTTACAAAAATTATAAATAATAAATAATTTATAATTTACAACAAATAATAAGTCATTTGTTGTAATCATGCGTTGCTAAAAAACTGAGTTTAAAAGTGGCTGTAAAATTTGGAAATTTACTGATTTTTATCACAGTTCAAGTTCAGGTCAATTTCAAGGTCAAAGTTCAAGAAATCCAAATAAACTGTTAAAATCATACATTGGGCAAATTTCATAATTATATGAAGCAGTTTAAGATGTCCATTTAACTATGTCGTTTTTAATATTAATACAATAGAGATAGTGACAATATTGAATTTAAGACTTTGAAACATACGAGGTTACACTATCGACGTTTTGTCCGTTATATATTTAGTAGGGATTTCGGAAATGCAAAGGGACTGACCAGAAAGACATTACCGTCAAATCTACGTAAACTATAGTGATTATTTGTGGCTATGACTGCTAAATTATTCCAACTGTAGAATTTTGGAAATTTTACTGCATTATTAATGGTTTACACAGCCACACTTAAGGTTTGCACAGCGGTACTTAGGGTTTGCACAGCGGTACTCAGGGTTTGCACAGCGGTACTCAAGGTTTGCACAGCGGTACTTAGGGTTTGCACAGCGGTACGGTTTGCACAGCGGGAAAATACCGATTCTCTAACTACAAACTTACTACAAAAGTGCAAAATATTGAAATTTGAACAATGTTCAAATACTTGGAAAAAGTAATTACGCAGTTAAACTAAATTAGAAACGCTAATATAATAAATAAATAAAATATAAGTAATCAAGTTTTAAGGGATTAAGCTACATCAGAGTAACTGTAAATGGACCTATTAAAAATGTTCAGAAAATAGTTTCATTAAAAATTTTCAGAAAATAGTTTCTTTAATTTAAAACGGAATTAATAACTAAAACTGCTAAAAGTTAAAGCTGAAATTAAACTGAGTAACTTAGCACCATTTTATTTAACATGGAAGAGTTAAACGTTCAATGCATTGTAGATAGGCTTTAGCTTTTAATTGTGAAATTTAATATAATATAGTAAAATCTTAGAACACATATCTGAATGTTACTGTTAGAAAGGTTCGTTCATTATTTTGTACTCACTTTACTGTTACGGAATCTGATGGGGCCTCCCAAACTGTTGACCTTCACGTCTGACCTTTCCACTTCTCTTTAATACAGACCAACGTCTCAGCAGGAGAGCAATTAAAGGATTTATTTTCTCTTCCAATTTTGGGGGGCCCACCAGATTCCTACAAGCCATTTCTTTTATTTCAACAGTCTTCATATCTCAGAAGGTATTACACAAAATTTGATAACGTGCCAGCAGGCATACGGTTTCTGAGAAACAACTGCACGGAATGGTGAAGTGAACTCATCTGTAGAGAACGTCTTATTCTGTTAGAATCAAACATTCAAGTATACACCATGTTTCTGGAAAAATCCGTATACTATTACCTATGAGTTTTTACCGCTTTTTTCTTTTCGGAGAATGTGCACGCTGAGGTGGAAGTGTCTCCTTTAATTTCATCACTTTTGGAATTAGGAATGCATGTACCCAGTACTCAGTAGTGCAGAATCCGTAATTTCTTGCATATTGTCGGGATAAGTATCTTTTCGCAGACGGAGTAGCTAATCCCAATTGTTTTGCGGTGGGATTTAAAAGTCACACATTATTTTCCACATTTCTAGCTGAAAATGGATAGTACGCTTTATCCGCCAGATTTCCGATTTTCGCCTTAGTAAAAACCTTTGCCAAAAGGAGCCGAAGAAATATGCTTCAAATCCTCGTTTAGTTTTTAGCTACGAAGTAATACAGGACGGATATAATGAACATCAGCTGAACGTTTTATTAGAATAATGTACATAGTATACAGAACTGCACAGAATTACAACAACAACAGCAAACCACATACCCTTATTGTTGTGAATCTTGCATTGTACTAATAGCTTCCAAACATAGAAAGACAAATATAAAAATAAACAAATTTAACGTTATTCATTGGGTTTTCAATTTGCTCTAATTAAGTTCAGACAAGTTGTGAACCGTAAAACGATTTGTGATAGCATAGACTGCTCAATCAGCAAGCCCTTCTAATCGAGGGTAATCGCTAAAGGTGTTAGAAGGTTTTTCTAATTACATACACAGAGGCAACTGTGCTTGATTTTCTTTCAAATTAGACTATAAATCTGCGCCATTAAATTAACAAATATGTCTCCTTAGTAGTTATCGAAAAGTTTTAAAATTTCGAATTTAGTTGCTTCAAGCATTCGATGCGGTTGAATGAACTGCATTCGAGGGTGTAATCCTTTGTTTGTTCAATGAGGATACCTTTGTAGTGTTCGGACTCAGTTTTAAGCCCAGCTTTTTAAACAGACAATGTCGAAATCGTGTATGGAATAGCAGGTAGAAATAAAAATTCATAGAATGGTTGAACAGGTCAAGAACATGACAAACAAACATCACCTTCAAATTAAGCTGCTCCTTTTGTGCGGTTTGAATGATTTCATTAAAGATATAATTTTCTAAGAGTAAGGCAAAATCGCTGCGTATGCTGTGCATGTCAATGAAAAATATACCCATGAACTTGTGATACACAAAGACATAAGAACACAATACGTATGGTACACAGACAGCAGTCAACAAGAGCGACATATTAATATTTTTGTTTATTTGTTCCGCTGTGGCAGAATCATTGCGTGACAATTGTTTTAGCACAATGATTCCAGTTATGACCATAACACTTCCAATTAATAGTAAAATAGCAGCTACGATAAAGGTAACAGACTGAAACATTATTATATATTGTCTTAGTTTAGACGTAAAGTACGCTGGATCTTGTACAAACCTGTATTGTATAACTTCATTAGTAACATAAACACAATAAGAACGTTGGTAGAAAATGTCAGTTAGCCAAATAAATCCCTCCCAACGTGGAAAATCCTGGCCGTCGCCTTGACTGAAACGGACAAGCCTTGGTGGAACGGCAGTGTCTAAAGGATTCTCGGCGCACCAGTAATTCTTTTGTTTGCTCCGTTTAGCGCTAACAGAATGATCACTACAGCTCAGCCCAGATCGATAAATTTACGCCACTTCCCATGAGGAAATGATGTTCAGGAGATTTCAACACCCCACCTTGAAGTTGATCATGACCTCCAGTACTAGCAACTGGTGGCCAGCATTCACGACAGTCATATTGACAGTGAACCAACTCGATTGGGCAACGTTCCAGCAATCTTAGACGTGGTGCTTAGTGACGGCGATAATAATAGTACACAAGCAGTGCAGCTTGAATACTGCCATGGTCCGATTGGATCATCTGATCAAACTTGGTTGTGGCAACTTTGATAGCTTCCCAACACCCTCCTCTAACAGCTGAGGTTCGCAAAATATTGTGTAGGGCCTGCTGACTGGAATGACCGGCGATTCTACATCAGCAGATTAAGTCTAGCAGGCATGAGAATCCCACATGGCATATGAGCAACCATCATCTCTGACGTGCTTGAGCCATGGACCTATTTATTTACATAAGACCTATACACAGTCGCCCATCTTGCATCGAAAAGCCAATCCTCTTGTGCCATAACTTATTCCATACAACAAATAGATACAGTCTCTGACTGCCATGAGTGGTCCAGCAAAGTGTGCAAGAGAAACTGGCGCGTAAACACCGCTTGGGGTGACAACAGGGCAAGGTACAGCCTCTGTTGCTCTGGATGTAGGATAGCCAGTCTGGGAGTAAGTTGTGGAGTTCGCTAATCAAAGAGCGCAGCGAAAAAGTAAGATGTAGTATGTGGTAGGATGTTGAAGTAAGGGTTTCCCACGTAACAGTGACATCAAAGAGTCTAGTGGATGATTATACTGATGCTTTCTGCGTTCCATTAAAGTGCATAGGATGGCCGACCTGGAGTCCTTCCTTTTATCCAACAGTTTTCTGCAGCGAGACTGTCCCTTCTTCACCTCAGACGCAGATTTGTCTGTAAACTTCCGCAGCGGTTAGCCACTATACTTAAAGCAATGAGCCAGATGGTAATGCTACTATGATTCTGTCTGCACGTGCAGATGTCCCGACGCATCTACCGGCTGCTGTGTTTAACCGACGGCTGAGTACTGGGAGTGTTCCTACGGGCTTGAAACCAGTTTTGTGGTCTCATCCCACAAGAAAGGTGACCTGTCAAATCGTGAAATAACCGCCCCATCTCTTCTTTATTGTTAATTATGGAATCTTTATCTGAACTACTTACCTGATAATTGCGTGTTAGCAGGTGAATAATAAGAATCCCGCAAAGGAATCGACTGTAACTGCAACGTTTCCCAGTAAGCCAGATCTCCCACACAACAAGTCTGATAACCATGAAAAACAAATCCTAGCCACATTATCGGTGCATTTGACGTAGTGCTGCACCTTGTCAGCAGATAGGGCATTGCGGTAACATTGCTGCTTTTCGTGAGGGCGCTTGGTCGAAACCTCAGGAATTACCGTCATCTCGAAAAACCCGACCGTCGCCCAGTGATGCCAGTCTCTTAGGATCGTGGGGATATTGTCAACAAACGATTAAATTGATTGGGCTTACCTGCACAGACTCACTATTATGGTCTCCTCAGATTAGGAATAAAGCTGGGTCTGCTTAACGGCTTCTTGGAATGCTGAGGCACCGTGCCATAATATTAAGGAAAGCTCTATGCCATCTGTATCAGGTAGGAATCCGCCCCGTAATGGAGTTTTGTTGCTATAATATGCACTAATACCACACAGTACACCATGAGTACCTGTTAGTCTGTTAATTAACTAAAAACCTCGCAAATTTAGGAGTTTTTCCGGGATGCAATCAACCTGGGAACACTCTGAGGGGTTCTCTTTATTGCATTGCGTAACGGTGCTCCGCCCACAATATCCCGTATAGGGGGGGGGTCGACAAGCATATTCCCTCCCCGTTTGTTGGGTAGCGAAAATAAGATCCCTGTTTGAAGAGGGTAGCCAAAATAGGTCCCCGTTTGGTGGGGGGTAGGCAAACGGGGTTTCCCGTTTTGGGGGGGGTGCCAAGCCAGGCTAAGGTTGGCTTAATCTGATTGGCTGTTGGCGATCCCCCCCAAAGGGGGACCCATTTTGCCCTACCCCCCACCAAACGGAGCCCTCTTTCTGCTAGCTCCCTACCAAATGGGAAGGTGGTTTCTGCAATCTGATTGTCTGTTGGCTACCATTTTAGAAATAAACAAAAACTACCGTAATCATCGGCTTTACCCATCCCCCACCAAATGGGAAAGGGGTCTCTGCAATCTGATTGGCTGTTGGCTACCCCCGCGGAACTCTTTTCTGCTACCCCCCACCCCGCCAAAGGAAGAGGGAGTATGCGCTGTCTATTTGGTCGACCCCCCAAACGGGGGAACGTTCGCGGTTTGTGGTCGGAGCACTGTTACGCAATGCCAAGAAGACGAGCCCTCAAGTGGCTTACTCTTCTTCTATAATATAAGGCATTAATTATGGACTCTTGATAGGACGTATTGTGAGTGAGATGGCAATGTACATTTGTCGTTAAACCAAAAATTCGCAAACTGATGACCACAGTCTTTTCCTATTATAGGCAGTATCTATTCAGTCAACATATTTTGCATAGACTGTATAATCAATACGATGCAAGACTGCACACTTTTACTACAACTGACTATGTGAATCAAACAATTCAGCTATTATCAGAGAGCGCCGGCAAGAAGAACAATTCCAGCAATGAAGCCTTTGCAATGGCACACCTTCGCTTGGAAACATTGATTTTAGGGTTTACCTTGAACATGCAGTTTCACGACACCTATGGCGTTATGTTTTTTGCTGTTTTGTCTGTTATTGGACTAGTGCTTGGTTTATTGGTTTTATCTGACGAAGAGTTCAAAGGTTATTCGAATACTACTTATCACCAGTGTGTATTGATTTTGGACACCTTGGGTATAATGCCACTGTTTATAACTGCAGTGCTCCATCTGATTTACGAAACGAAGTTCATCAATGTGGTTTATGTCTGGATGTATACTTTCAGATTTAATTTTGCCAAATTTATAACGACTATTAGTGTATTCATACTGTTAACGGCAAGTGTTGTCAGAGTTGTTGCCATGTGGTTGCCCGTTTCTTTCCTCACTCTAAATATTAAGGCCGCTCTTCGCGTAACAATAGTTACCGCCTTGCTTTGGTCGGGATTTATTTGGCTAACTGACATTTTCTACCAACGTTCTTATTGTGTTTATGTTACTAATGAAGTTATACAATACAGGTTTGTACAAGATCCAGCGTACTTTACGTCTAAACTAAGACAATA
>JASAND010030541.1:0-23266 GCA_030248195.1 Trissonchulus latispiculum | reverse complement strand
TTACAATTCTTCCATTCTTATTGAGCTTCTTGCTCGTCTTCATTACAAGATCCTAATTTTGAAGGGAGAAGGCTGTCATAAAACCAACATAATCTAATTACCCGTGATTGCACCAGAGAGATTTCCACTGGGAATGTTTTGTCTCAGAAAAAAGCAGGCGTATTCATGTCTTGTGGGAAATTTACCCTGATTCTGACAGAGTTTTAATTAAGCCTCCTGCTTAAAACTGAAACAGAGTGTTGTATTTAAGGTATCTTCAATATTAATGTGCTATGGTCAAGAGAAAATATTGTAATCATTACGAGAATTAAATTGCAAATCATTTGGCAAAAGCAATTAATTTATTTGATCAAATAAATTAGGCTTGTTCTGAGAGGTTTCACAAGTCCCAACAGTAATCCCGGTTTCATTGCTGCGGGCACAAGTTGTGTATGCCGTACATTCGCGTTGTATATATGTGTGTTTTATATGTAACCAGGGTACAGTAGAACTCTATGCTAATGTGTAAAACGGCATGTTACCGGCGAGCGTTTTGCTTTGAGTTCAAAACTTTGACTTCTCCTGAAATCATCGCTCGTCTCACCGTTGAACAGACAGCTAAATGATTATTGCCAATGTAGCATTAGCTACAAAACAGTAGCTAAATCGGTTCAAGCATTAAATTACTCGAGTTTCTAATACTACCATTAATGCTTGAAATTGGTTTTGGGATTTTTTAAAATTATTTGTCAAGAAGACTGAAAGGTACACATTGGTATATGCGGTTCTCGTCTCACACTAGCTACAATGCTAAAGCTACCACAAAGCGTCGTAATCTTAATAACCGTAATCTAATGTTACCTTAAATCTTGCATAAAGGCTATATAAAAGCTGTGGCCTGGCGGTTAGAAGCGGGGGGGTGTGGTTTGTTCGTCGTTAAGCGGAAAGCGGTAAATTTCATTCTGTGTTACTTTAGCTATTTAGCTATTACTATTTACTTATTTATTATTTAATTATTAGTTATTTAGCCGGACTCACAGTGCGTGCATCTACCTTAAGCCCGGTTCACGATGGTGTGCTTTGTGCTTTGTGCTTTGTGCTTTGGGCTTTTGTGCTTTTGTGCTTTTGTGCTTTGTGCTAGGTGCTTTCTCGGTTTATGATGGTTTGAAAAGCACAATGCACAAAAGGTTCATGATGGTTTTCTGTGCTTTGTGCTTTTGGGGTGCTTTGGGAATGTTTGACAATGTCAAACATATTGAGTTGTGCTTTCAGTACTTTCCAATCAAAACAGGCCTTGCTCTATGCTGATTGGTCGAAAACTGAAACTGGACGTCACATTATTACTATTAGCATTACTACATTACTACATTAGCACTACATTATTTCCAATGTTGAATTAAAGCGTATTTAAGAGTATAAACAGCGTCTACAACAGCTAAAGCTGACAACATTGGAAACTAGACGTATTCATAAGGACTTAATCCTAGTGTATAAAATAGTAAATCATTTGATTGATCTTAACTTTCACGAATTCTTCAGTTTAAGTAATGCATCAGCAACCAGAGGTCACCCTCTCAAATTGAATACTTGCTTTTCTAGACTTGATGTGCGAAAAAACTTCTTCAGCGTAAAAATAATTAAGTACTGGAACAGCTTAAGGCCTGAAATTGTACTCAGTCCTTCCCTAACTAGTTTCAAAAAGAAATATATCGGAGATAACATTTTTGGTTGAATCTGGTGGTCGGTAGTAGCAGTCGAGAATCGGCCCAACTCGACCATCGTCAGTCACTACTAATATGTAAGAATGTACTCGATTTACAAATGTGTGTTGTTTTGCATGGCTAATTAGTTCTGTTATGATTAATTTTTCGTGTTTGTTAATCTGTTGACTGGCAATAAATACTAATACTAATACTAATAATTAAAAATTTAATTTTTTGAGAGCATAAGTATTTAATAATTCCCATTTCGCTAGCTATAGTAAAAATTAAGATTTCATGCGATTATTATTGAAATTGAAATTGAACATTGAAATTGAAATTGAAATATATAATTATTATAAATTAACTTGATTATTGATCGCTATTATTAGTATCATTATCATTATTAAATTAAATTATATTACTTAAAATGTCTTCCTGTTCTTCTGAATAAAAATTCTTCCTGTTAACGTCTTTTAAAACATCAAAATGTTGAACACCCTCCAAACCTTTTCTGTGACCCGTGCTTTTGGTATTGTGCTTTCTCTTCATGAATCATTTCTCCTCTTCTCCTGAACACAAAGCACAAAGCACAGGCGACGAACGCAGACATGTGCAGGAGGGAAAGTTCTGGGGGGGGGGGGGCAAAAAACCAGAAAAATCCTAATTCTTGGGGGGTGAGGGACCCCTCTGGGGGGGGAGGTCCAAGTCTGGGGGGAGTGACCCCCCCCCCCAGCATTATTCGTCACGAAAGCACACAGCTCAGGAGACAAAGCACAAAGCACTTCATCGTGAACCGTGCTTTACTGCTCTGTTTGCTTCATATCCGTGGTCACTGTGCCGGAATACTCGACTCTAACAGACAACAAAACACTGAAACATACTCTTTATGTTCTCGGAAAACTCCAAAATGTACTTACGTGTTCGTTTAGAAAGATTAGATACGTAAATCTTAGTATTTGATGCGCAAGGTGTCCGAAGCACTTCTCCTTGAAAAAAAATCGTTTAAGGCTTAAATTAACCGCTATTCATAATGGTGAACCATCAAGTTTATATACTTCCTTATTATTTTTCACGTTTGAGGGTAAGTGGAATGCATGGGATACCTGCTTTTGCTTAGCTTTACACAAATATACAAGTGTCGGACTGTAGAAGTTGAAGCAAACAAAAAATGGACATCAGCTGGAATCGACTTGACAAGTTTGTTACTTTCCATTTGAAAAATCCTGATTTTATTGTCCTGTGATTTCTTAATTGGATCCAAAATAGACCCACAGGATTTGGCTTTTGGAAATTTAGTGTCTCTTTCTTTTGCGCCCTTCAGAAATCTTTGATTAAGCAAAGCAGTCTGGTTAGTTGGATACCTTATAACCGACGCGATAAGGTATAGTCGTAACTTATATACAACTAGCTATTAAACTTATTATAGTTAGCCTATCTTAACTTAACGTGACTTGACTTAATTATGGTACTTAATTCTAAACTTTACGCATTAACTTTTGTATTTGAATAGCATTTCATTCCATTAGTGTCGCATTCACAAAGCGGTGAAACTGGGATCAATTAGACTGGGTTATGAGCATGTCTGAGCATTTCAGATAGCTAGATTCAAGTCAGTTTGTTGAGATGTGCAACGTCTGAACTACATACTGCCCGCTAGCTTATTATTAAATTTGGAATCTTAAGCTTTTGCTCAACCATTGAATCTAACGTAAACTGTCTGCCATCAATGTTGCTTGCAGTTTGGAATTCTAGAATTTCATATCGCTCTTGATAATGATTTTATCCAAAACTTAAATGTAAAAAATATGTATTTCCCACTAAAGTTTAGTCATTGTTGGTATAATAATTTCAAAGATGTTTTGGTAAAGATTCATAGACAGACTAGACACAATAAATAAGTTTGCTGGCACAATTAAGATATGAGCACTGTAGAAATATCTAAGATAATAACTTAGAAAAAGACAAAGGTTCCCCCTGGAAAAGTCTCCCTCCTTTGGGTGACTGTGCGCATTCGTCGTTTCATCGCCCTTGAGCAAGGAGTGACAGACGCTTTAGGTGACTAAAGTGCCCCAAATTTATTGGTTCGGCCCACGTCTTTGCATGAATACATACCTTGGTCAAAAATACTTTTGGTTGGTTCTGTTGGTAGTTTAGCACAATGAGAGAAGATAAGTTAGGTAACATATAAATGGCATCGCTTGCCGTAAATCCTAACAGTTGCGGAATTATCGGAAATCTGGAAAGTTTTTGCCGTCGAATTGAAAAATTTATTCTGGTGCGACCCAGAGGGTTGAAATTTGGTGTAAACATATACTCCATAGGTCCACAAAATTGTGCCCAATATGAAGGAATTCTATCCGCGCATTTAATTTTATACCGCTTGAAACTATTAAAAACGAAATATAAGAAAAATTAAAACAAAAAAGAAAGATTCAAAAGTTTTTCCTTCCCATTTAACCTAGAAAAACCTTCAAGCCACTGTTCTAAGTCATTTGTGATTTCCTTTCCTAGTAGCAACTTAGTTTGTGGTTATACTATCCGTTGGATCTTATTTTGGGGGAAATCTTTAAATAAAGCTAACGAACTGCAAGTGTAGCTTTGAGCTGCTTCCTTTGTTTGGCAAGAATATCTGAAGGTCCGGCACAATTTTAATTTAATTTTTATCCAATAAACCAAAGGTCTTACTTTATTTCATTGTACTCTTACTCTAATTTTGCTTCCATTTTTCTTGTATTTTTGACTGAGCCGAACTCTGAGAATAGCAGAGTGATTACTAAATGTTTCAACGAGCTATATCAGTTATTGAGCTAATCTGTTGTTAGGATTTCGTTTTGGAAAAGAATATAACTTTTCTGAAACGGAAGCAGATGGTGTAGGGTTCGGCAAAGATGGATTACAAATAAGCAGATATGTTTCAGGTTTCAACAAAGCTTTCAGGGATAGCTCTGTCTAAATATTCTGGCATTGTTAATTTGGTTTAGTCTTGAAGCCAACAACATAGTTTAAGGCTTATAGTGAACAAAAAATGTATATTTAGATTCTTGAGTCTACTTTCATACAAGGACTTCTGTATTAGCGGATGTCCAGCTAAAATAAAATATCCTGAGGATGCATCTAAACATATATACTGCAAAAGAAGCACCCTGGTATAAGTCGCCCGCATGCAAACTTATAACAGATTTCAAAGAGTTTTGATTTTAAACTTATCTCTGGTCAAACCGTTATTATATGTGTAATAGGCTCTGTCAGATCTTTCTTGAAATTTCTTTATTTGAGGTGGGTCGTGATTTCCAATAAACCTTTGTTGTTATTTGGGGTCGTGCTTAGTCGGGTAGGGTTCCTTTAGACTAGAATGGACTAGGCTAGACTAGATCTGATCAGGACCTAAGACACTGGCAAAGGTCGGCACGTAAAGATGGATCTTCGCTTAGATTGATGCTCCGGCTGTAGTGGTATGCTGACAACCAGGGCTCAATGGCTGACCTAAAATGGGGTCGACTGGGGGTGAGTTCGTTTGAAGCAGGGGAACAGGGATTTATAGTCTCTATGGGCGACTTTAATTTCAACTCTAACCTCAAATACGGATAGAGCTGGGGATTGTTCGGGAAATCCGCAACACTAGCTTTCCTGTAAAAAGATGATCTTTATTTTCAAGAATTACAGCTACTACAAACTCAATAGATAATGATATGGTACAAGAGGCAGTAAACTCAACGAATGATACAGTTTCACTGAGCAAGCACTATGAAACTACAAGGTAACAAAGTAGAGGAGTATTAACACTAGGTATTAACCATCATGGACAGACAGGGGCTATTATTACACGACGGTGTTTAAACGAGAAGGATATATGCACTACTCCGTCATTGCTGATTGTCAGAATTAGTCTCTATATATTATAGTTTTCTAGATCAGATATGCTAGATTCAACACTCTACTTTAGGGTTATTTCATGGCTGTTTGTACTATGCTTTTACGTACAGACTCTGACCTTTTCCAACTCTGGGAGCCTAATTACACAGATCACAAAAGGGCATGAAACACGCACAAGGAACGAATTCAGTTAGTTTATAATCCGAAAACGGGTGGGAGCGAGGTTGGCTACGTTCTGGCGTCTCCGTGTAATTGACTGCCCTGATAACTGAATTTTGAGGAGAGTTTCCGTCTCTAAAAGGACATAAGCAGTTATAGGCCGAGAGAGCGTCGGAGATGATCGGAAAGGTCGGATAGGCTGATTCAAATAATTATCGCAAGATTAACATCAAATACAAAGTCAACTGATTTTAGGCTTGATTTCTGTGATACAATGAGCACGGTGATGATTGAAATTCCGCTGAACGTGAGGTTAGCTTTTGGGTTTCTGATAGAATACTCGACTATAAAACTTCCCCAAATGTACTCAGGATTAGCAGATTGCCTCTGTTGGTCTGCGCTGACTTTCCGCACTAAGACTGATCAAAGTAGTACCTACTGTTAATTCCAAACTGAACAAGTTTTCCGGAATATGTTTGACTGAAACCAACAGGATCTACCGGATCCCAAATGACTGACACGGATTTAGACTCAAAGACAGGGCAAGGCGCTGTGAGATATCTGAACTGATCTGACTTCACGGCCTGAGCATCGAACAGGACCACAGATCTTAGCAGCAGAGGATGCAGCTAGCTTCGGGCGGACCCCGGCTACCTGAATCAAATGGGTTAAAACCCATTAGAAGCAGAGGTGGTGGGGATTAAAACCCCAGCAACTATAATCGGGACCGATTGGCTTTCACTTGCGGGTTCTAGACCCGAATTGAGTATTGCGTAATGTGTTTTGTTAGTTTTGTGCTTTCAGGTTGAAAACCACTTAAAGTAGAAGAAAACGACGTCTTTGGGTGATTTACTGCCGAAACGGCCAATACTGGGCGTGATTCAGGCCATTTCTGATGTTTTGGCCAAATATGCAACTGAGGCTCTGGTCGAGCCTCCTTCGGGCATAGAGTCACGTGTGCACTACTCAGTACCAACTACAGACTTAAGACTACAGCTAACTGACCTAATCTAAACTGCTACGTACTTATATGATGTATAACCTATCTGCTAGAACTGACGAATAATACGTAATTGGTGCACAAATATGGCTACTGAACAGTGTAATGCTAATTATTACCGATTATTACTTACTACGAGCTACCTGATACCAACTGAAGCCTAAACATTACAGACCTAAACAAAACTAATGACAATGATTATGACCTTAACCTGGGCTGGTAACCTAATATTTGACTCCTAAACCATAATATGACAAATATGCAAATGAGGTTACCTAAATTCCTAAACTGGGCCTAGAACCTTAACTAAACAACTGTAGATTGCCCCTTTCTTGCAGAGGCTCCGCACCTTAGGTAAGGTGACTTACGCGGGCCTCTGAGGTCAATCTAAATGACTTTAATCTGTAATGATGTATTTTACAATGCAGTCCTGCGGTCTGTGGAATTGGCCATGGGAGCCACGAGTCCAAGCTTCCCCGTCTACAAGACACTAAGACCGAAGTCAAAGCCTCCCTCTACCCGGATGCTTATTGACGATGACTCTTGTACCCGACAGAGACCCATTCCCAATCAAGTCTCTGCCATGAGTGGGTGACGGGGGTTTTACCACCTAACCTGCCGTCCACCGTCAGCATAATCGGATACCCTCTTTGCAGAGGAGTTGACAATACCGGGGCCCACGATTCCCACGCCTCCGCCACAAACCGCATCGCCATGCCGAAGACACACGTACAAATTAGAATCCTAATCCTAACCGGACTAACATGTACTAACTGATATTTCCAGTCCTAACTAGTATTATAAACACTAACTGTAACTACTAATTCTAATAATAATTACTAATACTGACTAACATGGGACTAACAGTTTTGCCTATACCTAACCTGCTAATATAAACTGACTACTTACAATATATGTTCTGGTTATTGTAGACTAATTACTACCTAATATTATTGCTTAACGAACTATTGCCCTACGGACTATACTCCAGACCTCCGCGAGGGGTTTGCATGAGCAGCCCCTCGTATACTGTTATAGTCATACAGCATGCACACCTTTCATTCGAATTACTGCAAACACACAATTCTCATATATTATATTCACGCTAGGTCATTCATACAACTGCAGCTATTCGTCTTCACACATACAAAGCCAGACATTCATTGACAGTTATACAGCTACAATTATACAGACGTGTTCACACCGCATTCATGCCACATTCGCACTTCACGCATTCCTGGCTTCACTCACAACCTAAACTGGAGCAGTTTCCACGAGGACCCCACATTCATACATCACAATTAATATCCTAAACTAATATTACTAATTTGGGGCTAATTCCCGTAATGCTAACCTAACTTGAACTAATTCCTAACTATCATCTAGCTACGGCGTGAGTGTGTGCATTCTATTTCGGGAATGGCCCAGAAATGGTCATTCCCACGTGATCGCAGTGTGTTATTTCCTTTTATTTGTATAAAAGCCAATGGGGGATAAAAATTGCTGTTTTAGCAATTATTACTACAAAAACGGCTAAGGACAGCTTTAGTTTAAAGGGGAGCCGGTATTCCACAATTAAAGTCTTGATAATTAGAGATTAAACCAGATTTAAAGAGAGCTAGGTTTTAGGATGTTTTTTGAGACCTTATGATTTATCCCGGCAATGATTAAAAACAGGACATTGTTACGAAAGTTAATTTTCAAACTTAACAGAAAAGCATGGCCGGCAACTGTAGTTACCGGCTGTGGGGTTAAAGGAGTTCCTAACCTGAAAGACTTACTCTCGGGGAGTGGCCTAACTCCCCTTCCTCAAGACACCTTTTTGAAATGAGTGGTTTGCGAGGTTCGACTGCTCGCAAACCACTTGGGAAGAGCTAAAAACCAACCAAAAATACCCCAGAGGGTGAAAAATACCCAAGGCCCACACCCTCACAGATACAATACAGAAAAATAAAGGACACTTGGCCCGAAAAATAATACAAAAAGTGGTCTTCCGAGGTCCGAAGACCCCGGGAAATAATAGAAGTGGAGGGACCCGGGGACCGCCTTTCAGGCATAAGGGTCCCCGGGTCAAAAGCAGTGCACCCCGTGAGCCGTCCAAAGACATATGGGCTCACGGAAGCGGCCAGATCATGAGTGCCTGGCTGGCAGAACCTGAAATGAAAACCCTACGGGGAAAAGGGGGGAGGGAGGGAGATGCATAGGTTCAGGCCTCCGTATAACTGGCGCAGAACACATCTCTTTCGGACACATACGGACAAAATCGGGGACTAGCATAGTACTAAAGTTTTTAAGAGGAGCGAGACCGACCTCTCTCCCCGACTGCCAGCCAAGCACTGACTGAAAACTTCAGTTTTCAGTCGAGACCCCATCAGGGGGTTGGCCTTACAGCTTCTGACAGCTGATTGACTGTTAGGGCATGTTCACGTTTTTTCTATTGGGCTACCGAGTCGTGACCTACGGTAGCCCACAGGTGTGTCTGGCGGCTGGAGGACCCTGGAATTAATGAGGACAGGTGACCCCTAAATTAAAAACATGGATGGCCAAAAGCCGGATTTTTGGTGTCGAGTTTTCTGGGTCACGGCTGGAGCTCATCAATTCGCAACAAACAGAAGCTCCAATATTTTCAAAGTTTGGTCCTCCAGCGGCCGCTTCAAAAGATCGCCTTTGCTTATTAGGAAGCAAAGGAGACACACCTTTTTGGTCCAGTAGGGACCTTAACTAAAAATAAATACCTATGTAATAACTAAACTACATACTACGTAAGTCTACGTAAGTTAAAACAAATATTATCTTACCTACGATTTTAAACTACCTAAGTTACTTAAGTTACCTAAGTTTTGTTTTCATTTTTATTTTCATTTCTCAGGAGCTAGCCCCCTTTGTGTATATTCGCACTTAAGTACTACGCTGAGTTAGTGCAAAGGTTTCCCTTGGCTTCAAACGAAAGGTCTGAAGAAGAACCAGAAAGGAGATAGAAAGGAGGAGAAATACGCTCATAAAATACGTAGGAAGTAGATGAAATAATTTAGTTAATATGCACATTTTTTGTTGTTTCAGGTTAAAGAGTAAAGTAATTTTTGTGGTTATATTTTGTGGAGTCTTTTGTGTTGGTATGTAATTGCAGTAAATATTAATTGAAGTTGTTGTTGTTTTAAACGTTTTAGGTAAATGGACAAGGAAAAGGCAGAATCTTTCATCGTAGGTAATTGTTGTAAAGTGCCACATAAGTGGATAGAGGGTCTAATTCTGACTAATCCGGCAATGAATTACGTTAATACAGGCAAAACAAAGAGTGTGGCACTTTTACACTACGCACTTGGTACCTAAGGTTTAAAGAGTAAAAACGTTTTCTTTTCTTTAGATACAGGAATTTAATTTTCTAAATCCTTTTTCCATTACATATACTAGTTCTGCCTCCTGTGGATCGGATTACAAGAGTATACCACCAGTACCATGCCTAAAAAGTTATCATCAATCTTCACAGTAACGGTAGTGTTGTAAGTATCTCTTATTCGATGTTGTTGTTGTTTAGTGTTTTTAGTATTCGATCATCATGTTTGGTGCAAACTTTCGGGAGTTTATGGAAAACAGTACCATTCATGGACTGAGTGAAATTATTCGTGCCAAGACTATTCTGGAACGAGGCATTTTAGCAGTGCTCTTGATTTGCTCGAACGTTCTGTCCTTTTACGGCTGCTATAAAATTGTGAATCAATTTATGGAACAGCCTCTGGCGACATCCTTTTTTGTCGAAGTCGCCAACGAAATCCGGTTGCCGGATGTTACCGTTTGTCCGTTCAACCGATTCGATAAGGAGGTATTCCAAGCCCACGGACTAAATAGTGAAGAAGCCATCGAAATGGCGAAATTCGCTGAATGGGCCTATTTCATCGTCAGTCCAATGTACAATTTCATTGACTATACCCAGGCTTTGGGAAAGCTAAGCATGGGGGCAGCTAAAAGTATGTAAAATGGGCTACTGTGCCTCTGGTGGGGACCCAACAAAATTTAATCCTTAATGACTTTTGTTCCAACGTTTAGTGGCTCCCTACTGAGTTCAGTTGGACTCACTTAACAATAGAGAAGGTCAATTCAAGGTCAAATTGAACTCTGTCTGGGATAATTGGATCTTTTGCGCTTTCCCTACAGCCCTAACTTTTGATTATTTTGACCAATAACTTTGAAATTTGGTGTGGGTGCATACTGAAGGCTGGTGAATTCAAAAATTCAAAAATTTTAAAATTTTAAAAATTAACTCGTATAAGCTTACAGGTTAAGCTTACAAATTAAGCTTATACTGAGCTAACGAAAAGCTGAATCGAAAAACGGAGTTCAGATTCGTGCTCAGCGCCCCAGAAAACCCCTGTATGCATGTTTTCAGCAAAATGTTTTTCAAAAAATTTTTTGGTTCCCCTTGGTCCCCCCCTTATCAAACAAAAATTTAAAATTTGTTAAAAATTTGAAACATTTATAATTTTTGAATTTTTGAATTCACCAGCCTCCAGTATGCTCCCACACCAAATTTCAATGTTATTAGTCAAAAAATCAAAAGTTAGGGCTGGGGGGAAAGCGCAAAAGATCCCTCTGACTGTCTGTGTCCCCACACTAGCACAAATGTTACCGTAGTCTATAGTGAAGTTAATGCTGCGTAGTGAAGAATTATTCTTGATAGTTTTCTTGCATTGGCTGGAAAAGTTTTTTGAGCAATTAGACAACAGTGTAATTTTAAGGAAACGCGGCTTGTCTAAGTAAAAAGTTTATTATTCATAACTTTATTTTAAAACGCTTTTAAAAGCTTTATTCAAGAAAAATCATTTATATAGATGAGGGTTTTCATAACAACTAAAAAGGGTATTTATAAATATTTATTATTTGTAAAAAAGTTATTTAATAGAGGTACCGAATGATATAATCAATGTCTCTCGACAAAAATGGACAAAAATTCAGTCTGTAAAAAAATTCCAAAAATTGCACTTCTTTGAAAATCCGTTACAATTGTTTTGGGAATCTAAACTAGCTTTATTGTACTCATAAAAACTCGAAAAAATTAAGCTTCATTTTGATATAAAGATGACTTTTTAACTCTAAATAATGAATGAGTAATCGTGGTTTAAAGTTGATGTCTCCAAAAGGAATCAAAATCTTAAAAAACTTTAGCAGTCAATAAGAAACTATTAAGAATTATTCTTCAGTACGTAGCATAAACTTTATCTATAGATTACGGTAGGATTTGTACTAGTATGGGGACCTAATTAGTCAGAGTTCAGTTTGACCTTGAATTGGTCTTCTCTATTGTTAAGTGAGTCCAACTGAACTCAGCAGGGAACGCTGGAAGAAAAGTCATTAAGGATTAAATTTTGTTGGGTCCCCACGAGAGGCACAGAAGCCGTAAATGTATATTACGTGTAATTTCAAGTTTTTAAATATTATGAAAGGTTAAGTGTTAAGTGAAAGCTAGATTTTAAGATTCCAATTGTCTGATTTGGAAGATAGTCCGAAGCTACTTTGCAGTCGAGTCTATGAGATCTATTTGGTAAACTGTCCCGTTGGTTCGAGTTTTGCGGTTGTTGATCAAGTATGCTGTAGGTCAACGTGACAAAAGAGACTGGTGTTACATCTAATAACATTTAACTGGGGATATTTTCTTGAATATATATTAAACTATCGCAATCTTTTAAATGCTCCCTTCCAAAGGATTCTGCAGAAAAAAATATTTCTCCTCTTAATTGAATAATGAAATGAATTACTAAATAATTAAATAATTAATTAATGAAATAATTAATTAAATAACTAATGAAATTGTAAGCTCATGATTTGCTTTAGTGGAAGCAAAGCTGGATGATCTGATGGCCAAGATGAATGTTGACTTTGAAGGATTTTTGAAGAAGACAAGCTTAAGGTGTGATCACATTGTGAAGGCTTGCTATCAGAACTATCAAAAGATGAACTGTTGTGCACAGGCGGAAGGCATTCTAAACAGTATGGGCCTCTGTTTCCGCATTGATGGTTCAAAGCAGATAAACTCAGGTTTGACTCTTCTTTGTAGTTACAATATAATAGCGGCCAACTTTCTTTGGGCTTCATATCGATTACGTAAAGTATTAATTTCCCTTTACTTATTACTTGCGAAATAGCGACAACACAATGACTGCTTCAAATTTTTTTCCTGTATTGCCACACCCCAGTTGCTTTCGCGAGGAGGGGTAACGACAGACCAAATTTGCTCAGGGTCCACGGTCTGGCATTGAATAATTGCATAGTGCAATTACCCGAGGCGAAGGCAAGGCTACTGCCGGAGCAGAAGTAGCTGCGCTGCTTTCACTGCATCGGAGTCACCCGTTGGCTCAATCCACAAGGGTTTCCCCTCATGGACGGTCAACTCCTTGAAGATCTCGGATAAGTACAAAGTACAATTAGGGGGGATGCAGACGGCACTGCTGCAGTGCCATTCCTTTTGTATAAATGGTGGTTGAAAATTTGGAAAATTTTGGTTTAGTGAATCGTAGTCAAAATAAGTTCGCAGTTTTTAAAAATGGATCCTTTGGATCCCAAGTTTCGTGTTATCGGCCGGCATATATGCAGAGGGTACCTTCTCCCCTCAGGGCGGCCTGGTTTCTGCGTGAGGTTCGGTGTAATTATTCCTTAACCATTTTAAATTATCATTTAACTAGCAATAACGTAAAGTACAATAGACATAGAAGGACCTTTTTCCCTCCATGCCTATCGCCTGAAGTGATCAGATATAAAAATATGACTCAAAGACTTAGCTTAGATCATGTCAACTTCGGCATCCAAGGAATCTTGATTCCTGACCAGTAATACAGGCACAGGAGCCTGCAACATCCAGGCTCCCCAGTGTGCAGACTATTGAAGTGGGCTATGGTTAAAGATTGATCTAGCCATCCCATTCTTTACCAATGTCCATTTGCGAAAAGGCCCTTCCCTATGTTTCCTGGTTAATCACAGAGGTCATAGAAATCCACATTTGAGAAATGAACCATTTGACCATCTAATTTATCCAATGTCGTTAACCTAAGCAGAAGAAAACATAACAAAACCAAAGTGGAATAAGAATCGTAATTGCGTATATACACAAACTGATCAAAGTGCTCTTTTTTAGTGTTTAAGAGTTATTTTTGTTGTTCACAATCATTTTTTAGTTACTCCGTTAGGAAACCTATGACCAGAACTGTCAACTAAGGGTCCCCCACCCGTCAGTCAATTTTAGAACATTAAAATCAAAAAAGACAAAAACTTTGCCGTAATTGCGACAGCATCCTCCAAGTGTTGGATCCAATCTCTGCTTCAAAATTTAATTTCCTCGCATTAGAGTTTGGTGAATACGACTTTCGTTTTAGTGAATAGACTAAACTAGTACTAAACGTGGATGAAACTCAAGTTGAAATGAAACCACAACAATGAAAATAGTATCCAAATTTTAACGATGGTACCATTTTCAGGATACGGTAGCGGTATGAGCTTGCTGATCGACCTCCCCCTTGAAAAATATATTCTATCTGATAACATGATGATGAATGATGGAGTTATGGTTAAGCTAACGGAACATGGAAAAGTATTTATATTTTAATTATACGGTTCGTTCCACTAAGAATAAGTTAAACATCAACTTAGGATTGATTAAAATATCAAATAAGCAATTAAAATCAATTGATTGAAATTAATTAAAATCAGCATCAATTAACTATAAAGCTTTATAAAAATAAAGTTAATAATTGTCTAATAACTCTTTGTTTTGCAGGATCACGGCACAGACGCCATTTTTGTGCCACCTGGCGTTCATGCACTGTTACAGTTATCCGCCACCAAAATGGAATTTATGAATCATCCCCCACAGTATACATGTCATAAAACAGCGGAAAGAGAAGTAGATTATGGATCGGAAGAGTGCTATATGAACTGCGTCCTCAAACCGATCATAGATGAATGTGACTGTCGATATGTGGCTGCGAAGGCAGCCAATGCGTCGGTTGGTTAAATTGTTGATAGACTTAGTTCTGACTTAATATTGTTTGTAAAAAGAAAACTTAATAATACTAGTTAAATAATAATAATAATAATAAGAATAATAATGATAATAATAATAATAATAATAATAATATTAATAACAATAGTATATAATGACGAAGAGAGTGACAAGCGTTACGGTTTTAGTAAGGGGACATGATCTGTCTGTACGGTAACCGCTGACCTGACCCCCACAAATGAGTACCCGTCAGTCGACCTACTATGCAACTGCGTACTCAGGACACAATTGTTATGCGTACGCACTCGCTCACTCACTCTCTCTCACACACACACACACACACACACACACACACACACACACACACACACACACACACACACACACACACACACACACACACACACACACACACACACACACACACACACACACACACACACACACACACACACACACACACACACACACACACACACACACAAAATCCCTCACTTGTTATGATTGTGTATTGAAACTCTGAATGATGTGAATGATAATCGAACGTATCGAGCTGCAATACGTAAACGTATAAGCGAGTAAGCATACATACACAATCTGTTCTTTGTGGTCAGTTGTATGGATTATTCACTAGGCACCCAGTTGTATGGGGTCAGCCGTTAATGTCGAGATCGTGTTCCCAGCCCCAGCCTAATCACTAGCACCTCCACTTTCTCAAAATGTCAGTTAAAGTTGCATAACTCACCCTGGCCTTAATCTTTATTTAGTTTTGCCAAAGCTGAACTGACAGAGTTTGAGTTAAATTGCTGTATATAGTTTGGTCTACCTACATTTAAATATCCTAATTAAAGCAAATGATGGGAAGGGCGGGCTTGATGGAATTCAATCTTGCGGAAGGAGGCAACCATTGGCGATCATCAGTCTGATCTCTACCTTTAGCACTGTTAGTTAAAGCAAATTAGCAAAACATATTTTATGGCAGAATCCTTTAAGCAGTCGGTTGTTCCAAGTTGCTTGATCACAGCTTGATTAAAACGGTCTTTGTTTAGTTCGATTAGCTTCGAATAGTTCGAGTAGCTGATTCTTTACACGCTTTCTGCTATTTCAGGTTCAGCCCTGCCGACCCTATGATATGATCAGTTGCGCCTATCCGGTGCTGAATCGAAATGAGACAAGATATCTGTCTTCGCAGTGTCGAAAACAGTGTCGAACTCTCTGTCAATACTGGCAATATCGTGCAGAAATTTCCTACGCCCAATATCCTTCGTCGGCTGCCTTTGATGCCTACATTCGAAGCCGGCGTCGCAATTTCACTCTGGAAGAGATTCACAGTAGGAGCATAATTTTGGAGCTATTCTTTGAAAAGATGGAATTCACCAGAATCAAACATTTTCCATCCATCACACCTGATCAGTTTGTGGCCAATATTGGTAGGAATTCGATAATTGAATACCGCTTCTTGACAAAAATGCATAACTTCTGATTTCAGGAGCTCAAACTTGAAGTCTCAGATTGCACTTCATCTGGTATTTGTCAGAACTGATACAGGGCAATTCTGGTTCCCGGTGACCCGTGACCCCTATGCATTCAGTGGCCCGAATTGAGCACTGAGCTTCTTCTCTGGCATGCTTGCCATTTGCCAAGCAATTGTAAATATAAGGCACCTTCAAGTATTTCCTCGCATTGCATTCGGAAAATGATTAATAGGCAACTAAAAATGAAAGTGGAGTAACAACAGCATGAATAAGTTGATCTTAAGCGGACAACAGCTAACTCCATTCGTTTTGTACAAGACGATGTATATACCAATTGTATAGCAGCTTCAGAATCGGACCATTTTTAAGCTCATAATTGCGCCTGTTTAGCCTGAACTGATAATCAGTCCCACGATGATTATTTATGCTATCAAGATAACATTATGCTAATTATTTTGTTACAGGAGGTCAGTTGGGACTGTGGATGGGCGGTTCTGTTCTGTCAATTGTCCACTTGGTAGTCTACATTTGTTTCTGTTCTGGTAACGTCGGCGAACGCAGTATCAGTCGTGCTAAACAGAAGCTGAAGTCTCCTGAGCCCGGTCGTTCCTCGATGAAAACAGAGCAGTCAAGACTCTCAAACTATCAGTTCGGATCTCAAGATAGTCCCTGCATGGGCAGAAGTCCACACAGTACTGTATTGTAAATAAAAAACCTGCTTAACTGTTTTCCAATTGTTTGTATTTAGTTGATGTAAAATTAAGAAAAATTAAATGTTGTGTGTTAAACTGTAAGGGAAGCAGGCATAGGAAAGATTGATAAGCCTGCAATGGGAGTTCAGCTGATGGTCCCGTGGTGTAGTGGTTAGCATGTCTGCTCCGGAGTCAGAAGGGCCGTGGTTCGATCCCCGGCGGGACCAATTCTTTACTTTCAATGGTGAGTGAAAAGCTGAGCCTCCCTCTTCCCTTCTCTCTTCTAGGTCCTGGTTTCGTGGGTACGAGGGTGCCTGACGCCTCCCGTCTTGGGCTTGTCCTCGGTTTCTTCCTGATCCGCCAGCCCTGATAGAAGCGCTACATGTGTCGAGGCTGCCTCAGGACCCGGATTGGACTCCTGTCTCCGGTCCCCCAGTAGTTGCTTCTGGTTTGTTGGATCTAAAGGGGTCTGGAACGTGTGTCGGGGGAGCACGGATCCCTTGGGCTCAGAATGCCCTGCGCTGGATGCGCTCTCGGTTCGATTCCGAGTTGAGTAAGCCGCGGGACGCGTCTTAATTGAAACCCGGGGGAGATGTAAGGGAAGCAGGCATAGGAAAGATTGATAAGCCTGCAATGGGAGTTCAGCTGATGGTCCCGTGGTGTAGTGGTTAGCATGTCTGCTCCGGAGTCAGAAGGGCCGTGGTTCGATCCCCGGCGGGACCAATTCTTTACTTTCAATGGTGAGTGAAAAGCTGAGCCTCCCTCTTCCCTTCTCTCTTCTAGGTCCTGGTTTCGTGGGTGCGAGGGTGCCTGACGCCTCCCGTCTTGGGCTTGTCCTCGGTGTCTTTCTGATCCGCCAGCCCTGATAGAAGCGCTACAAAACTAATTAGTATTCAACCTCGGTAGCTATCTTTCTGATAACGTTGCAACGTAGCTGGCAGGCTCTGACTCACTGGCTCATCTTATTCACGCTGATTGCCGATTGCCCTAACTTCTGAAGTTAGGCTTACTTGAGTCTGTGTACCGTGAACAGACGGGTCGAAGACTAAGTTTGATGTTATCCACATCTTGATATTCTTATGCTATCTGGTTGAATGATTTGAGATTCCTGTTTAGTCGGCTAAGCCGACGCATTAGGAAAAAAAATATCTACATAGTACCTCGATCAATTACGTCACACAGATGCCAAAATTGTGTGGTAATATACCCATATCATACATGCACAATCCAAGTTCACAGTTGCTACATGCTCATTTTTGAACACCCACACGACTACAGTGAGCACAACAATAGTTTTAGTGTATATTACATTGAGAAGTTCACTTTTAATTCCAAGTTTCATTTTGCGACGCTACGTCCTTACGTATGTAGAAAGTTTAAAATAAAATCATACAGAGACAACCAGTTCAATGAAGATGCATTTTCTACGCACAGATCCGTTTGCATTAAGTGATTGTTTTACTGCGATTAGTTTCCGTTGTGCATGTTTGGCTATTCCAATAACTATTTATTATTAACATTTGTTTCAAATCAGTTAACACATTTTATGAATGCTTTAGTATACATAAATAAATATTTAATTTATTACATTAATTATGCTGTTATGGAAACGTTCACTGAGAGTTGTGAGCTCAGGCTTCACATAAGTTTGTTTTATTATAAAATGCGAGTGGTTGGAAACTGTACTTCAAAATAGTTATCACCTTGGTTTTAAAATTTCATATTATGATATTATTGTTTTGATATTTCACTGTTTGATCACACATTTTAATATAAATATAATCACTAATATACTAAAAGCTGAAGATACCTCTGCACCTCAGATATTTTTTCATAACTAAAGCTATTGTTTAACATTTTCATTCCATTACTATTTAACATTTAGTAGTAAGTAAGTACTCCATTATTTTACATACCTGTTCCAGTTTCGACAATTTCTTCTCCGATTTTTCTCAACGATGTCCTTTCCGAGCTTATTGTTGAGGTACTGTTGTGTACTGTTCACGTTCATTTCATTCGCTGTCAGTGAGGACTGTTTCGACACTTGGCCAGCGTGCTACAAGTTTAACGGGAAATGCGATCGTCAAAGTGAAAGACTGAAAAATGCCTGCAAAGCCACTTGTAAGGACCAGTGTGAAATGGAACCTACGAATGGTAAGTTCGCCTATGGTAGAACCGTGCAGGAATTTGGCGATTTTACACCTTTGGCTTCAAGTTTTTTCCTCCTGGCTATATTCCGCCAGTCGGATTTCTAACGTTGTTTGTTACGGAAACGGCAGCCTGATATAGCGATGAAGGCGGTAATTTCATACCGTATCGGAGCTTTGGAAATATTATCAGTGATGATTTCTTGACTAACGGAACTGCTCTTTTAAATGTAAAGAAAAGGGTATTTGGGGGTTGTTTTTATTCTCTTTCCTCTCAAAGTTAATCGCTAATCTCTCCTAATCAGTGATGAGCACAACCCTTTCCTAATCACGTCAGATTTACGCGAACACAAACACAGGGGTCGCTACTATCAAATCAGCCAGTGTATTCCAAATATTCAACTCGCTCTCTATACTTCGGCAGATCGGTCCTATATATGTTCTAACTCTCGCTCTGACGCAGACTAAGCCAAGCTGATCCTCAATTAAATTAATTTATGATTTTAATGAAACAGCCACGGTTATGATTAAACATATTATAATATTATCTACAGTTTAGAATACAAAGTTATTGACATCTAGGTAAGCATAAACAGGACATACACAAAGTTACACAAGGTCTGACAGTCACAATACAAAATTTGTCTGATTCAACGGGACTCACGATTCAGTTTTTTAACCTCAAGTTTTAGAAGATGTTCTTTAAAAGTCTCAATCATACAATCATGGTATCGTCACCCTCTCGGTTTGTCAAACTCACAGTTCAAGCTACCTTGTTGACTCCTGTGTCCAAATGCTGGCGTGTGATCCGATGACAGGTCCTCCAAAAAGGGCAGGGAAAGGCAAATCACAGTAAATTGGAAGCAGAAATTAAATAGTACTTGGCGTAAAAGAACGGTCGAGTCGTGGCTAGCCCTCAGAATCACAATCAGCACAACCAGGTCAATACAAAGACCACTGGTGCAAAAACCAAAGTGAAGACCGGTATATCCCTCCTCGGGCCCTCGGTCAAAGACAACACAGAGTTTCAACTCCAACGACAAGTGTAAAACACAACCGACTCTCAGAGCAGCCAAACCAGGACTGATTTGCAAATTTGGGAAAAATTTGAGGTTTCGGGGAAGACCTGTCAATCATGTGTGCGTGACGTGTAAGGCGGAGCTTGCGGCTCCCTTTCGTGTAGTGCGTTTCTCGTGTGTGTGTGCTATCATACGTCACTTCTCCGTGACGTATGAACTCAGCTCTCGGGGTGAAGAAGGCTCCCAAAAATCCCAGACTTGGACGCATTAACCCCACTTAGTTTCCTGGGGAGATAAGTCTCCAAATTTTGAGCTTTTTCGTAAACAGAATCAAAAATTTCCCAAATGGACTTTTTTTCAAAACTATTTTCCAAAAATAGAAATCAAATCATATACAGTTCATCGTACAACTTCAATCATCCACCGAAGACTGGAGACGACATCCTACAATCAAATCAACTATTTTCAGAAACCCAACATATCCACTTAAAGATTCATACACAGACCTAGCTAGTTAAGTCCAAAGTTGTCAGTAGACGACGGTCAAACTCAAGAAATAGTCAAACGCAAAAAATCATACGCAAGTACAGTAAGAAAAATCATACGCAAGTACAGTTTAGCTAACGTTTCTAGATCCAATAATGCAGCATCGATTACCAATCATTATCAAAAATTCGCATTCCATCTTGAACCTAACATTTCAAATTTTCTATCCTCCACACTCTCCACCGCAAAAAATGTGGTAGGTTTTTACTAGGGGGGAAAATATAGTGAAATGAACAAGCAATTACGGTATCGGTCAGTTGCAGATAAAATGTACATGCAAAATAGTAATCCCGTTCCACATCAGCATCAATCTAACAAAGCAAATCTAACAAATCCACTGTACAGGTGAAATGCAAAAATTACAAAGTTCACGAGACACTAGTCCATACGATTCTTCTTGTCCATAGTGATACTGTAATGCAGTCCATGTGTGAGGTAGGCAGTACAGTGCAGCAGGGGATGGGACAACGACTTCTGTGGGAGATAGCCGGAGAGGGACCTACGACGGCTAGAGCTCCAGGGGTTGGGGACGGGGGAGATGACCGGAGAGGGACCTACGACGGTCAGAGCTCCAGGCTGCTTCAGTGACCATGATTGGTGGCCGGTAACAGTTCACATCGGCCGGAGAAGGAGTGGGTGCAGGAGTAGTAGGTTTTTACTAGGGGGGGGGAAATATAGTGAAATGAACAAGCAATTACGGTATCGGTCAGTTGCAGATAAAATGTACATGCAAAATAGTAATCCCGTTCCACATCAGCATCAATCTAACAAAGCAAATCTAACAAATCCACTGTACAGGTAAAATGCAAAAATTACAAAGTTCACGAGACACTAGTCCATACGATTCTTCTTGTCCATAGTGATACTGTGATGCAGTCAATGTGTGAGGTAGGCAGTACAGTGCAGCAGGGGATGGGACAACGACTTCTGTGGGAGATAGCCGGAGAGGGACCTATGACGGCTAGAGCTCCAGGGGTTGGGGACGGGGGAGATGACCGGAGAGGGACCTACGACGGTCAGAGCTCCAGGCTGCTTCAGTGACCATGATTGGTGGCCGGTAACAGTTCACATCGGCCGGAGAAGGAGTGGGTGCAGGAGTGCCACCCTGGGGACACGAGATTCCAGTGGGACCGGTCGGCGGGTAAGGATCCGCGCCGTACCGTTGTTGTGTTTAGCTGAGACGGTGCTAGTGGGGTAGAGGGGGCGATCACCGTGGCGTTATGCGTGCCGCCGGTCAGGGAAGTCGGCGGATGCCGACGTGGGGCGCCACAGGAGGGGGGCTTTGGCAACAGGCGGTTCTGGCAGGGAGAGGAGAAATCAGGATTGAAAGATGTGAAGGAAAACGTCCCGCGAGCGTCAGGACATATGACAGTAGGATGCTGAATCGAACCACGGACCTTCCGAATCAGGAGAAAGGGATCGAACCACGGACCAACTGAAGACGACCGAAAATGAGGAAAAGAATCACCATTGCTGAGCAAACAGCCTAGAATTAGAACCATGTACGGAATAAGTTATAGTATAACATGAGTTTATAACGTAGTAAGTAGCTGATCATTCTGCGATTCAATCAATCAATCACTCAAGGTACTCAGCTTCTCTTTCTCTAAACCATTGATTATTCAAGTATCCCTTGCAATTTACAAGACGTCGGTCAAATTTCAGTAAAAGTACGTTCCAGCAACTCGCTTTCCTCAAGAATAGTGCTCACTGGCGGTTAGGTTAAAAAATGCATCAAAGCTCATCTGCACGTTATCATTCTTTACACTAAGCGCTTTAGATTCTAGGTGCAAAAATTAAACACAGTGGACAGAAAAGTTAGTAGACAGAAAAATTAAGATAAACTCAGTATCCGGAACTGGCCAAGGATCTAGGCTCCATGGTGTGGATCCTATCATTTCTAGTTGCAGAATGCTGGAAAATAGACGGCTAAAATAGATGCAGACACGCACGGACAGGAAACAGCTACCACACAAATTTTATGCTTGTTACTTTATTATTATCTTTTAGGTCTCAACGAGTGAACGTCCTCAAGAATCTCTCCGAAGCGTGTATCCAGTTCATCATCCATACTTCGTAATGCTCGGTTAATCAGTGTAGTTAATCAGAATCAGTACAGTGATGGCAATAGAAACAGGAAACAGTGTCGCGTATGGTGCAGTGGTGTATGCGTGGTGTGACAGCAAACTCACGGGGGGAACAGGGAATCTCAGGTCCGGTGTAAACTAACCGTATCTGCGGGGAAGTGGGACCACTATCAAGGCTGTCAGACCAGGCAAAAACGTGCAACTGAAACAGAAACCAGCAAAACAGACACAGGCAGAACAGTAGCTGAACAGAGCCAAAACTTCATTTGTATATTCTTCTCACCTGCCGTCTACATGATTTCCGTGATCTCTGTCAATCGTAAAATACTCTCAAAAACTAATCATGCAAATCTGTGTATTTTCTTCAAAACTACACCATTTTCACATTTTTAGAAATCTGTGATCAGCTATTGTTCAACAGGAACCTAAAACTGATGGGAAGACAGGTTAGCAGGCATGAGCGGGTGCGAGCGTTGCAGTGCATTCAACAGAAAGGAAATAAGGGGAGGCAGCTGGCGGTCAAAAGGCATGCGACCGGAAGCGCCCCAACTTGGGTGCTCATACAGAACCAAAACACATTTATCACCACACAAACGCTT
>JASAND010030540.1:0-26717 GCA_030248195.1 Trissonchulus latispiculum | reverse complement strand
CTTGACATCACGACGACCTCTTACCATCTTGCCTACAGACTCTTTACTTTTATTCCCAATCCCAAGTCTGAAAAAATCCTCGTGGAGTATGAAAAATCAGTTTGCTTTAAGTGAAAGGATGATGCGTTATCACAAACAATGCAAGGAATCAACAGTGCTTTCACACATTTGCGTACAGCTGAAGGTATGAAATACGCATTATGCTAATCCTCAGTATGTATATACTGAAGATGTGAGCAATTTAGGTTGAACAAAATTTATCATGTTGCAATCTACTAACATACATGTGTACTACGCTGTCGTGGTGGAGAATTGTGTACAGCATATATATATATATATATATATATATATATATATATATATATATATATATATATATATATATATATATATATATATTATGTTTAAGCGCAAGGACGCGGTTAACTGATTCCTGTTTGGCATAACGACTGTTCAATATCCATTGCATTCAGTCCACCGAAGACCACATTGTGTTGCACCGTCACATTGTTTAGTACAGACCTATGTGGTCTTGAAAATTGATTATTTTAGCATCTCGGCTGATAATTTATCTCGTAAGCCATCTCATACCAATGTACATATTATTATACTCACGCCATTGTGATTGAGTATCTGAGCACTTCACGCGAATAGGGTGGATGGAGAGAGGCGCCTATTCTACCCCAGACGCTGGTTTCAATCATTTTAGGCGCTGACTAGATTCCCTATTCTGCACCAAAAAGCTAGTTTCAATCATTTTAAGCGCTGGCTAGATTCCCTATTCTGCCCCAGACGCTGGTTTCAATCATTTTAGGCGCTGACTAGAGTCCCTATTCTGCACCAAGAAGCTGGTTTCAATCATTTTAGGCGCTGGCTAGACATCAATCTCCACGAATCTATTGGCATTTTTCCGCTTCAGCCTTCTTTCCCTATTCTACCCGGAACCCATGCCCGTCTAGGGCATTTTTGGTACTAGTCGACTACGCTCGTTTCAATGAGCATATTTTCAGAACCGACGGAAGTGACCACTGGTCACTATGGTCTAGGTGGCCTATTGACCAGTGGTCAAACCCCCATAAAACAGCGTTTTTCGGGGTTTCGGTTGGGGGCATTTATAGTAAATCGACTACGCTCGTTTCAATGAGCATATTTTCAGAACCGACGGAAGTGACCACTGGTCACTATGGTCTAGGTGGCCTATTGACCAGTGGTCAAACCCCATAAAACAGCGTTTTTCGGGGTTTCGGTTGGGGGCATTTATAGTAAATCGACTACGCTCGTTTCAATGAGCATATTTTCAGAACCGACGGAAGTGACCACTGGTCACTATGGCCTAGGTGGCCTATTGACCAGTGGTCAAACCCTCTAAAACAGCGTTTTTCGGGATTTTGGTTGGGGGCATATATAGTAAATCGACTACGCTCGTTTCAATGAGCATATTTTCAGAACCGACGGAAGTGACCACTGGTCACTATGGTCTAGGTGGCCTATTGACCAGTGGTCAAACCCTATAAAACAGCGTTTTTCGGGGTTTCGGTTAGGGGCATATATAGTAAATCGACTACGCTCGTTTCAATGAGCATATTTTCAGAACCGACGGAAGTGACCACTGGTCACTATGGTCTAGGTGGCCTATTGACCAGTGGTCAAACCCCCTAAAACAGCGTTTTTTGGGATTTTGGTTGGGGGCATATATAGTAAATCGACTACGCTCGTTTCAATGAGCATATTTTCAGACCCGACAGAAGTAACCACTGGTCACTATGGTCTAGGTAGCCTATTGACCAGTGGTCAAACCCCGAAGACAGTGGTCATTGTTTGGAATAGAGAATCTTTCTGGGAGTACGTAAATTGCAGACTACTTCTGCATAAGAGCAGCGCTCCCAAAAATTGGAAGAAGGACAAGTAGGAAAAATGCTCCTTGCAGTCGCATGTAAAATGCAATATGAGCTATGATGAATCAACATTTAAATATGCTCACGGACAAGATTTAAAACGTCTAATATGAGCCAGCATCTAAATCGGAAAAGGACAAGCTGTAACTGGCTAATATGAGCCGTCTACGTTTCTCTTGGGCTCATATTGACGCGAGGATACTAAGTTAACTATTTTTCACTTTTCAAATTCGCATGTACACGTAATTGTCATGACATATATATATACGTCTGGTCTTGATACAATAAGTAAAGTCAAGTGGGTAAGCACACATCAAAGTTTTACACATCGGCTGTGTATTTTATTGTATAAGTGCTGTGTGTAGTAAGGGGGCCGGTACTGAAGACTTGAAGGAATACCCGGTTTACTGGAGCTTTATGCATTTGTATCTAGTTTTGCAGTGTGTGTCTGTGATTTACTAGCAAACTGGTATATACCAAATGTATATGCCACTTAATTCAACTTTAAAGGGGAGAACTTTAGCTGCTTAAAGTGTTCACATATATACCTTAAATACGTTGTTTGAGCTAGTGAAATTAGATTCAAATGGGATACCCTATAACCAAACATTATATGACGCTAATGACATTACGCAAGACGGTGAGGATTTTTTCAGACTTGGGATTGGGAATAAAAGTAAAGATTCTGTAGGCAAGATGGTAAGATGTCGTTGAGATGTCAAGCCGTTGAAACCACGGAAGGGAGCGTCAATATGAGCCCAAGAGAAACGTGGCGGCTCATATTAGCCAGTTACAGCTTGTCCTTTACCTATTTAGATGCTGGCTCATATTAGACGTTTTAAATCTTGTCCTTGACATATTTAAATGTTGACTCTCATAGCTCATATTGCATTTTACATGCGACTGCAAGGAGCATTTTTTACTTGTATAGTAAATCGGGGTCGCTGAACACGATGAGCATACTGCCGACGCCGTATCTCGCCTGGTTCATCTGGTTCAGCTGGTTCAACAGTGAACCAGTCCCAGGTTCAAGCTGTCAACAAAGAAAATGGTCTGTAAACCATATAAAACAGCGTTTTTCGGCCTTAGGATGGTACCCAGATATAGTAAATCGGGGTCGCTGAACACGATGAGCATACTGTCGACGCCGTATCTCGCCTGGTTCATCTGGTTCAACTGGTTCAACGTTGAACCAGTTCCTGGTTCAAGCTACAGGAGATAGCTGGAAGGTTGATCTTTTGCACACAAAGGTTATTGGGCATGGGGAATTCACTGGTGGTGTTATTTTGGGGATCCGACCCAAGGCTGGCCAGATCTGGTTCATCTGGTTCAAAGTTGAACCAGTTCCTGGTTCAAGCTGCTGGAGATAGCTGGAAGGCTGATATTTGGCATACAAAGGTTATTGGGCATGGGGAATCTACTGGGGGTGTTATTTTGGGGATCCGACCCATGGCTGGCCAGATCTGGTTCAACTGGTTCAAAGTTGAACCAGTTCCTGGTTCAAGCTACTGGAGATAGCTGGAAGGCTGATATTTGGCATACAAAAGTCATTGGACATGGGGAATCCACTGGTGGTGTTATTTTGGGGATCCGACCCATGGCTGGCCAGATCTGGTTCATCTGGTTCAAAGTTGAACCAGTTCCTGGTTCAAGCTACTGGAGATAGCTGGAAGGCTGGTATTTGGCATACAAAGGTTATTGGGCATGGGGAATTCACTGGTGGTGTTATTTTGGGGATCCGACCCATGGCTGGCCAGATCTGGTTCAACTGGTTCAAAGTTGAACCAGTTCCTGGTTCAAGCTGCTGGAGATAGCTGGAAGGCTGATATTTGGCATACAAAGGTTATTGGGCATGGGGAATCTACTGGGGGTGTTATTTTGGGGATCCGGCCCATGGCTAGCCAGATCAGGTTCAACTGGTTCAAAGCTGAACCAGTTCCTGGTTCAAGCGACTGGAGATAGCTGGAAGGTTGATATTTGGCATACAAAGGTTATTGGGCATGGGGAATTCACCGGTGGTGTTATTTTGGGGATCCGACCCATGGCTGGCCAGATCTGGTTCAACTGGTTCAAAGTTGAACCAGTTCCTGGTTCAAGCTGCTGGAGATAGCTGGAAGGCTGATATTTGGCATACAAAGGTTATTGGGCATGGGGAATCTACTGGGGGTGTTATTTTGGGGATCCGGCCCATGGCTAGCCAGATCAGGTTCAACTGGTTCAAAGCTGAACCAGTTCCTGGTTCAAGCGACTGGAGATAGCTGGAAGGTTGATATTTGGCATACAAAGGTTATTGGGCATGGGGAATTCACCGGTGGTATTATTTTGGGGTTCAGACCCATGGCTGGCCGGATCTGGTTCAACTGGTTCAAAGTTGAACCAGTTCCTGGTTCAGGCTACTGGAGATAGCTGCAAGGCTGACATTTGGCATACAAAGGTTATTGGGCATGGGGAATTTACTGGTGGTGTTATTTCGGGGTTCCGACCCATGGCTGGTCAGATCTGGTTCAACTGGTTCAAAGTTGAACCAGCTCCTGTTTCAACCTACTGGAGATAGCTGGAACGCTACGATTTTGCATACAAATGTTATTGGACATGCGAATTGGTCATACCACCTAAAACAGCGTTTTTCGGAGCCTTAATAAGGCGGCGCTCCCAAAAATTGGAAGAAGGACAAGTAGGAAAAATGTTCCTTGCAGTCGCATGTAAAATGCAATATGAGCTATGAGGGTCAACATTTAAATGTGTCAAGGACAAGATTTAAAACGTCTAATATGAGCCAGCATCTAAATCGGTAAAGGACAAGATGTAACTGGCTAATATGAGCCGCTACGTTTCTCTTGGGCTCATATTGACTCGAGGATACTAAGTTGAGTTAACTCTTTTGCACTTTTCAAATTCGCATATACGTATGCATAATTGTCCTGACATACGTGAGCTCTTGATACAATAAGTAAAGTCAATCGTACGACACCGTGGATAAGCACAGTTGTGTATTTTGTTGTATAAATGCTATGTACAGTGAGCCGATAGCGAAGACTATACCGGTTTGCAGGAGCTTTATACATTTGTTTCTAGTATTTCAGTGTTTCAAAACTGGTATATGCCAAATATATACCACCTAATTCAACTTTAAAGGGGAGAACTTTAGCTGTATAAAGTGTTCAGATACCTTAAATTCGGTGTTTGGGCTGGCAAAATTAGATTCAGGCAGGACATCTGTAACCAAACATTACATGAAGCTATTGATATTACGCAAAACGGTGAGGATTTGTTCAAAGACTTAATAATAAAAGTAAAAAGTCTGTAGGCAAAATGGTATGATGTCGTGATGTTAAGCCATTGAAACCACGGCAGCGAGCGTCAATATGAGCCCAAGAGAAACGTAGCGGCTCATATTAGCCAGTTACATCTTGTCCTTTACCGATTTAGATGCTGGCTCATATTAGACGTTTTAAATCTTGTCCTTGACACATTTAAATGTTGACCCTCATAGCTCATATTGCATTTTACATGCGACTGCAAGGAGCATTTTTCCTACTTGTACATATATATATCTACGTATATATATATATATCATGTTGTGTACATAGTAGTGTGTAACGGTGGCTTTTCCTTCCCGTGTTTAGGAATGTGCTGATGCATCCGGGTCTGAGCGATCCCCTGCTGTGGCGCGGCGGAGGCGCCGGTGGGGATCCGCTTCCGGTCCCGGTGGAGCTTCAGGAGGATTTCCCCGGATTCCAGGACACAGTGCTGCCCTCTCTGCTCACTCAGGATCGGGGGATTCATGCCATCAGCACTCTGAATGGCTCCCTCACCAGAACCTATCACTGGAAACGGGTAAAGGGCACTGCTGTGCCGTAAATGTAGAAAGCGAAATTGTTTTCTTTGTATCTCAGAAACGCTTCAAGATATCATAAAGTATATAATATTTTCTGAACCGGCGTGATGGGATCTTTCTCTTCGTGAAAAGAAGTGTTTGAAATTTTCCATGAGACTTTAAAGAGCATCGTATTCATGAGTCTAGAAAGATCGGTAAATGCTAGTACCACGAGTGTTTCAGGAAAACGTTTCCCGTACCCGAAAAAGTCCTAAATTTTAGCTTTTTCTGTTAAGAAATACTTGAAGTTATTCAATCTTTTAGAATTTCAAAATCCTTTTCCAGGCTTTATGGTTATGGTGCTTTGCGATGTGCCGCATTCATTTGCTTGAACTAGTATAAACTAGCCAACTCCAGCGGAAATAATAGGAATTGTTTGAAAATTCATTGCGAACGCAGTATAACTCATAATCACAAAAACTTTGCATCGTTAGCATCAGCTCAACATTTAGACTTTTCATTTTTTGTAATTGGTCAAATTTTTATCGCTATGGGTCAATCAATATCTAAACCCTCAAAGGGTTTGAGTACTCTGTTTTTTAATTGGATTTTCTTTTTTGAAAGTTTTCATACAAAATTCTTTAGCGAGGTTACTGGCTTAGACAGTGACGAAAAAATGTTGTTATTTGTTTGTTTGTATGTTTGTTTTGTTTTTTCAGTTAAGCAATGGTCCGTTTGTGGTTGTTTTGGTTGTGGACGAGGAGTCTGAAGATGATGGAACTGAGAGGAAGCTCAAGGACTTAAAGTGTACGTACTCTACTGGACTTTTGCTAGGCGAAAAAAGTGGGGGTGAGGGGACTAAAATGGTCTGGGAATGTTGCTATAAATACATACGGTTATAAAACAACTAATCTATTTTCTACGTATACTGTGATATGACTATGCTAAAATGTGCCCAATAATCAAGTTTTATTAATAACGAAATAGACGATATTCGATGAAAAAATTCCGGCAGACCGGAACATTTTTGAAAATTTAATTTTCATCCGAAACCCTTGAAGTTTGGCGTAGGAGCGTATGTATCCAGGCTTGTGTAAAGGAGGGAGTTTTGAGAAAAATGTACTGAAAAAGAGGAGGGGCTGGGCTGGCAAAAAAATTACACTTTTTGTAAAAAAACTATTGATAAAATTTGCCTGCGGACGATCCACCCAAAAAGGAGAAAAGGATGGGGTTTCAACCTCCACCCCCCCCCCCCCCGGATACGCCCTTTTGCCGTGTTAGTGAGTGAAGGATCTGCTTCATAGATGCCATATTCGGCAATACTACTACATAAGGCAGACTTTTGAGATTTTTTCTGTTTAAGTATTTACTTTTTTGTTGGTTTTTTGTTTACAGTGGAAAGCTCTGAGGAAGTGACCTATCACCGGCTGGATCTGATCGAACGAGATGGCATGTGTCTCTTCTTTAGACAACTGATTGCGCCAGGTATGTATGGACAGAAGCCACGCGATAATAGTATAAATGTAAAACTGATGGTATACATTTGACACACAACCAAATATTTCACATGTATTAAAGCTATCCACATCACATAGACACAATGGTGCAAAGCCTGAAGGAGGGGGGTCTTTGGGGTCTAGACCTCCCCCCCCCGCCCTAGCCCTAAAATGTTTGCTATTTTTATGGCACAATCAGTTATTTTATAAAAATGTTTGTCGATAATTTACTTTTTGAAAGAAATGAACATCAAAAGTGCGATTTTTGGGCAATAATGCAAACACTCTTCTTCAACCTGTCAGAGATCCCCTCGCTGCAGATGTTGAGCTTCCAGTTCCCTTTTTTCAAAATTCTGGCTGCGGAACTAACTGACTGACAACATGCCAGCACCAAATCAGAACGATGACAAAATGGGGGATCATGACTAGTGCTTAACCGTTCTGTTTCCATAATGAGATCTGTTTTGGTGGGTTTCTTCCAGCCTAAAGTAAGGGGTGGGGGAGTCCCCCATTAGTGAGGGCAGGGGGGGGGGAGACCAAAAGTTATAAGTGTATACGACTGTATTTTTGTGGGTTTTGTTTTAGACTATGGTGGTTACTTCCTGTCTCCGGAGTGTTTCGACAAGCCCTTCAAGCATGTGAGTGATAAGGAGTTTGAGGAGGACCGTTGGATTGCCCAGGGTCACGTGGCCTATCTCCATGACAGCACGCGACTCCTGTCACCTCCCGGAATTAAGGTATATAAACCATTGTTGGTTTCAGCAAGAGTTTATAATAGGAAGAGTAAGACACTGAACGATTTCTAATGTTTTAAGCCTTCCTATATACGGCATGCCCGAAACATTCAGGCGAAAATCTGATGTAGGCACGCAACTACTGTACACTGCAAAAGCATGCGTTTTGGATACTACAACTTGAGCTCGGAAAATTATATATACGGACAGAAATACTTTTATGTCGCGTTTTCATGAAGCGTGTTTTTCGGCGAATAGTTCTCTAAAGCAGAGACTAATTTCCACGTTTCCCTTGAAATGCCCCTTTGTGGTATATTGCTTTTCGCAAAAAATTTTTTATTTTATTGTCATATTTACGATGATTCCTGTACGACTGTTGTTCTACATAGGTGTTTAGGGTGTTTTGCTTATTGTAGACTTGATAGCTTTTTGCATAATTTGCAATTTTTTCCTATCTTTGTGCATGGGGTGGGAGTCATTTGCGCCAATTGCAAGCTTATCCTGTATAACTGCGTATTGTGGGCGCGATATAATGAAGAATAGCAAGAGTGCCTAATAGCGCTATTATTAAGAAGAACAGTAGGCCACTAGAGCTCCTCTTCTTGGCATTGCGCAACGGTGCTCCGACCACAATACGCGAATGTTCCTCCGTTTGGGGGGGTCGACCAAATCGACAGCGCATACCCCCTCCCCGTTTGGTGGGGGGCGGGGAGCCGAAAAGAGGTCCCTTTTGGGGTAGGGGGGCATTAACAATCAATCAGAATCAGCTAACCTTAGCCTGCTTGGACGACCCTTCCCCGGACAAGTACCACTTCGGCTCCCCCCCCCCACCGCCCACCAAACTGAGACCTCCCCCTCCCAACCGAGGGGAACAATCGCTCGCGTATTCTGGTCGGATCACCATTACGCAAGACTAAGAAGAGAAGCTCTCTAACGGGTTACTGACTCTCCTTCTAAAAGGAGAACACCTTGGACTATTGATAATGGCTAGAGTAAATAATCATGAGGGTGCGCGGAGCGCCCCTTATAATATGAGCTATAAAGGCACTTTGTGGATTTGGGAAACTGTTAATTAACCAAAACTAATTAACGGTAAGGAGTTGAGAGCTAAAGTTTACATTTTTGAAATCTCCAGGCCAAGAGCTTTCGAATGATACAAACTTGCCCGGAAAAAATGAACTTTGAAAAAATCGACTTTTTGATACAAGTTGAAAAGTGGGGTTTTTTCTCTGTATCGACCACTTTTTGCCATTTATAAGGCGATTTTTGCGCACACCGATTTTTCAAACGGCCCATAGGAAAAATTTTTCTATACTAATTTTTGATTACCTATATATTAGTGCAGATCAAGTTTATGTTTGATTTCCGAATTTTGCTCTGGGTCGTTTTTTACAGGTGGTCAAAAATGGAACAACCGACGTTTTTGCCATTTTGGTCGTTTTTAAGTCGACTTTTGCGCACACCGATTTTTCAAACGGCCCATGGGAAAACTATTTTCCTATTATTTTACTATTTTTTGAATATCTATATATGGGTGCAGATGTTTATGTTTATGTTTATGCTTGATTCTCGAATTTCGCTCTGGGTCGATTTTTACAGATGGTCAAAAATGGAACATTTAACGTTTGACCTTAGCAAATTAAGTCCGAAAACTAAAAAAGTCGTCTAAAATAGCGTTTTTCGACCTTTTGGTGGTACCCATATATAGTAAATCGGGGTCGCTGAACACGATGAGCATACTGCCGACGCCGTATCTCGCCTGGTTCATCTGGTTCAGCTGGTTCAACAGTGAACCAGCCTCAAATTCAAGCTGTCAACAAAGAAATTGGTCTATAAACCATATAAAACAGCGTTTTTCGGCCTTGGGATGGTACCCATATATAGTAAATCGGGGTCGCTGAACACGATGAGCATACTGCCGACGCCGTATCTCGCCTGGTTCATCTGGAGCCAATGTTATCAACGTCTAAACCTGGGTTAACTTAAAAACCCGGGTTTATCTGGCTATCTTCAACACATAAAGTTAACCCGGGTTAGTCACTTAACCCGGGTTTGGGCGTTGATAACATCGGCCCCAGGTTCAGCTGGTTCAACAGTGAACCAGCCCCAAGTTCAAGCTGTCAACAAAGAAAATGGTCTGTAAACCATTTAAAACAGCGTTTTTCGGCCTCGGGATGGTACCCATACATAGTAAATCGGGGTCGCTGAACACGATGAGCATACTGTCGACGCTGTATCTCGCCTGGTTCATCTGGTTCATCTGGTTCAACGTTGAACCAGTTCCTGGTTCAAGCTACTGGAGATAGCTGGAAGGCTGATATTTGGCATACAAAGGTTATTGGACATGGGGAATCCACTGGTGGTGTTATTTTGGGGATCCGACCCAAGGCTGGCCAGATCTGGTTCATCTGGTTCAACGTTGAACCAGTTCCTGGTTCAAGCTACTGGAGATAGTTGGAAGCAGGGGCGGATCCAGGGGGGGGCGGGGGGGGGGGGGGCCCGCCCCCCCGTCGCGATTTGAAGGTAGGAAAATTAAGGAGAGAAAGAGGAAAAAGAGCAAAAAACCAAAAAATTTCGCGCCTTCGGCGCGAATTTTCTACTTTTTAACCGCATATTTATTGCATTTGTGAAGAAAAAGCTTGAAATGCATCCGATTTTTCGGAGAAAATTACAATTTTTGCCTAAAAATGTCAAGAATTTTAAAAATTTTGTTCAGTTCTTCAGTATAAAAAGAATTAAAGATCCGAGTACCGATTTTATTGCAAAAACAAAAAATTTCTTCAACTTCTGGGGGGCTCCGCCCCCCAGACCCCCCGCCCGAAAACTTTTGCCGCCCCCCCGTCACGAAATCCTGGATCCGCCAGTGGTTGGAAGGCTGATATTTGGCATACAAAGGTTATTGGACATGGGGAATCCACTGGTGGTGTTATTTTGGGGATCCGACCCATGGCTGGCCAGATCTGGTTCATCTGGTTCAAAGTTGAACCAGTTCCTAGTTCAAGCTACTGGAGATAGCTGGAAGGCTGATATTTGGCATACAAAGGTTATTGGACATTGCCATTGCCATTGCAGAGACCTGTGCAGAGCCACAAATTCTGCCTTGTAGCTAGAGGTCACTTTGCCGGCCGGTTCGGAGATATTCCGCCGCTTGCCCGTTCTATGGTGAATTATGTGGATTCCAGCACCGCCATTGAATCTGCCGTTTTCCGCTGAACCGTCGGTGTAGATTTCCACGTCAGGCAACTCCGAGTGGTTCATGGCCGCCTGGATTGCTGATTTTATACGGCAGGGAGCATCAGAACGGCGGCAATCCGTTTCTGTAATCTCCAGGTTTTGAGGAAACATCCAAGGTGGGATTTCGCCTGTAGGTTTCAGATCCTCCGTTGGTAGGTGGGAGGTGGGCAGGGTTTGGACAACTTCCCTACCCAACTCCCTCCAGGAGGGCTGGCTGGACAGGCGCTGGCGAGTCGTTCCTTCGCTGGAGGACTTTACCGGATTATCAGTAGGCAGGCGGCGACAGCGCTCAAAGGCCCTCCCGACATGGTATTTCGCACGATATTTGAGTGGGATGAGATTTGCTTCGTGCTGGGTGAGGTCTGCAGGGGATGCAGACGGGCATCCAGTGATTATCCGCGAAGCTTCATTCTGAACTGCTTGAAGGCGAGCAAGGTTCGAGGAGGCAGTTGTTCCCATCCACGAGGCTGCACAGTATTCTATCGCTGAGCTAATATAGGTCAGATAGACAATACGCCTATCTTCTTTTTGGCAGCCCCAGCGAGTACCAGTGAGGGCACGGAGGACATTTGTGCGCTTTCTGACCTTCTGGATGACGGAGTCTATGTGAGCGCGGAATGACAAGGTTGGATCAAAGCGGATTCCCAGAAACACTGGATGTTTGTTGAATGGTACTGGCTGGTTGTGGAGGTGAAGACGTGGTCGATAGGACTGTTCTTTGTTCCAAGTAGTGAAAACAGTAGTTTCACACTTTTCGACGTTGATTTCCATTTTGCTGTTTACTGACCAGTCCATAATTTCGTTGAGCGCCGTCTGCATGCAGGCTTCGGCTTGCGGCAGGCTGGAGCTTTGAGTCCAGACCGCAAGGTCATCAGCAAACAGGGAGGTGGACACGTCGGCTGGGAGGCGGTGAGTGATGGAATTTATAAAGATCAGGAAAAGAGTTGGCGAAAGGACGCACCCTTGCGGGACACCGCTTTTGAAGCGGCGGGAGGGGCTATTGAAGTCCTCATATTGGACATGGCAGTATCGGTCTTCCAGGAAAGCCTTAGTCCATCTGACAAGACACTTTGGAATACCCATTTCTAGCATGGATTTGAGGACTCCCACATGCCACACTCGGTCAAACGCCCTAGAAAAGTCGATAAGGGCTAGGAATACATTTGTTTCTAGTATTTCAGTGTTTCAAAACTGGTATATGCCAAATATATACCACCTAATTCAACTTTAAAGGGGAGAACTTTAGCTGTATAAAGTGTTCAGATACCTTAAATTCGGGGTTTGAGCTGGCAAAATTAGATTCAGGCAGGACATATTCTGTAACCAAACATTACATGAAGCTATAGATATTACTCAAAACGGTGAGGATTTGTTCAAAGACTTGGGAATAAAAGTAAAAAGTCTGTAGGCAAAATGGTTTGATGTCGTGATGTTAAGCCGTTGAAACCACGGCAGCGAGCGTCAATATGAGCCCAAGAGAAACGTAGCGGCTCATATTAGCCAGTTACATCTTGTCCTTTACCGATTTAGATGCTGGCTCATATTAGTCGTTTTAAATCTTGTCCTTGACACATTTAAATGTTGACTCTCATAGCTCATATTGCATTTTACATGCGACTGCAAGGAGCATTTTTCCTACTTGTACATGAGAGTATGACAAGCGTCATACGCTATGTCTTATAAGCTAGCTATATCCTCTGCACGCTATCGGTTCACCCCTCCCCATAAATTAGACCCCCCTCACCCCGTCCCTATACATGTACGGGTGTCCAAACGGGGGATCGGGCTCGTGCTTATATATTTTGTACACTGATATGTAAATCATACAAGCTTAGACCCCATACACAAATTGGGGTCCCGTCAAGTATGCTAACATAGACCCCGATCTCCCGTTTGAACCCCGTACATGTATAGGGACGGGGTCAAGGGGGTCTGATTTATGGGTGGGGGTGGGTCAGCGGATAGCGTGCAGAGGATGTAGCTAGCTCATAACACATAGCGTATGACGCTTAGTTGTCATACTCTTATGTACTATATGTATTCTTGATAATAGTAGTTTGTTGTGTTTCGTGTTGCAGGAAGGAGTTCGTGAAGAGATCGCAGCGTTGGCGAGAATTGTGAAGGAATGGAAACGTCTCCATGAGACTTCTCCCTACTCCACCTACATTCTAAGACGGTATTGGTAGACCCCCCCCCCGCCTAATTCTATTGTAGTTGTTTCTAGGCATATCACTATATGGTTCGGCTTTTTCCCGAGACCAATGTGAAAACAGGGGATTTTCATGATTGAGAAGATTTGGGAAACAGAGCCAAAAGAAGCCAACAACAGCTGGTTTCAAAATTTTAACTTAGTATAAAAATGTTTTCGCGACATCCTCGGTGCAAAAAGCTGAGATTTGGACACATTCTTCAGCAAATTTGGCAATGAGCTTGTCACGCGATGCCATATTATACACTTACAAAGGTATATAGTTGATGTCATTGGCGGATCCAGAATTTTGTGACGGGAGCCGACAGCGCTGAATTTTTCGCCCTTTTTCTATTTTTCTCCTTAATTTTTCCTACCTTCGAATCGCAACGGGATCTGGCCCTGATTGATGTGTAGTCAGCTGACTTACTTCTAGGTCAAAATTTATGGGGGGGGCTCGAAGAAGCCCCCCCCCAATCGATGGAGGGGCTCACCGAAAATGGGGGGCATATTTTTGACAAATTTTTAGGTTTTTTTGTATAAAAAACTGCTAAATATAGCTACTAAATTACTAATTTTTGGTGTTTTTTAAGTTAAAATAGTGAAAAGTTAGTTAAAAATCAAGCGAAGCCGGAAAATTTCATGGTAAAAAATGGCAATTTTTGGGGTTATGGGGGAGGTCGGAATTTATGGGGGGGCTCCTCGAATGGGGGGGACCTTCCGAATGGGCCCCCCAGTAGAAGTAAGCCAGCTCAGCTAACGTACCAAAAACTTTTATAACACAGTGTGGCATTTAAATTTATTTATTTAAAAATGAACTCTGGGAGGGTCTAGCTGTGCCATTTCGGGGAGGCGATGCTTGTGCGTTTGTGTAAATGGGAAGTTCAAAACAGTAAACATTCGACTAATAGAATGCAGAATGATTGAAGATCGTTGAGAAACAAAATACGTAATGCAGATAGAGTCAATTAGTTTTCTTTCCTAATATTCTCCCCAATTTTTTGGGGGTATTATGGGGTACAGTTTCATTACCATTTCTGCGAAGTCTAGCAAAGTCTACTGCTGTTGTGCGTTGTGTTGTGTTGTGATGGTGATCTGTTGTGGTTGTGGTTGTTGTTGTAGGTATGTGGCGACACGTCGCGGTGCCATGATGATGTACCCGGCCACCCTTCTGGAGAAGAGCTATGACCCCACGCGGCGAGAGTGGTTCCGCCGGGCCCTGGACTATCCAGGCCGTGTGGTTCTCTCGGCGCCCTATCTCGATCCCTCTGGGGCCGGATTCATTGTCACACTCAGTCATACTATCTATATGGGAAAGTATGTACATAGTCATGTAGTATAGTATAATCAAGAGTACATAATACAGTTAGAGAAATGAAATGAAATGAAATAGTATTATACTATTATTACGTACTCTTGGTATAATGTGTACTGGTTTGCCTGCTGACAGTTGGTTATAAAAGGCCCACTTGAAAAAAACCACTAGACGTTGTGATTTTCTGAACAGTTTATAGTTTTTTGTGGACCAAAAAAATATGTCACTTTGAAAATAGCAACTTTTCATGGCCCCGGGTTCACCCTTGTCTAGGTTTCGTGTATTCGATAAAGGGTAAGGGGGAGTGCGGGGCTATATGTCTGGTGTTAATGGTGTAGCCAGGAAAAAATTTTGGAGGGGGCAACCCAAAAATTTTTCGAAATTTTTGCTGCAGCCAAACTCGTCGAAGAAAATTTCAGCTCAATTTAGTGCTATTTGGCTCATTTTAGTGTAAAATTAGTGCCGCAGGCTTTTTGTGGAAAGTATTAACCTATATATACTGCTACGAGACATTGGGTTTTTGTCTCTAATTTGGGGGCACACCCCCCTCTCCCCCCCCGGCTACGTGCTTGTGTGATCTATCTCCGGAAAACCGGTAGAGTTCTCTTGTTTTCTACACTACTGTCATCTATCCTAGGATGAAGCTCTATAACGGCATACTCGGTTGCAGCAGTAACAGAATCAGATTGAGACAAAAGAGTCCAGTGAAACCGAAACATTTTCGCAAAATATTGACCCCCTCCAAGTCCTTAAGATTTGGACAGATTCGAGGAACTGCACGTAGTGCCCCCCCCCCCTTACTACCGGAGTAGGAGACAGAACAATAGTAATTACGTGTATGCTTTGATGTTGTTGTCCAGAGAATAGGGGGAAGGAAAACGTTTTAATGATATGGTTTGTTTTTGTGTATTTGTTTGTTAAGCATGAGAGTATTTATGTATTTGCTTAATTTTTGGCCAGACTTCTATTTTGCCAGAAATTCCAAAGGGATTTCGGAAAAGGAAAACTGAAACAGTTGGTTGGTACGAAACCTTATTACTCTTATCTTGTTCCTATTCTTATTATTGCAGGCCGGCCTCCCTGCACGAGCCAACAGATCACGTCCGTGCCGTGATGGGTCTGGACGTTCCACTGGGCTTTCTCTACCGGCTGCTGATTAGCTCCCTGTCCCAGTGCCGAACAGAGGGCGTGGACTGTTTCCTGTTCGAGAACGGCGGCTATCTAGTGGCTCATGCTGAGGGAACCACCGTGTCCCTGCTGACCACTCCGCCTGGCTCCCCACCGTTCAGTCGCATACCCATGGAAATACATCATCTCACTCATAAGGTGATCTGTTTCTAGAGAGACTAGTTCTCTCTGGGTAAGAGCGCTTTCAGTGCCCATTGGCTCTCTCCTGTGTCGGACTAAAGGCTTCGGCCTTAGTGACTGCAGGCAGGGGCGTTTTTCATTATTTCTTTATGATTAATGCCTTGTATCCTTCGTGGATCCGCCTGCTGGCCCGCGTTTACCTCATTTTCTTGATCACAAGGTGATCTGGTAGTCCTGGGGGTTTTGTCGGTTTTGTAGTCTGTCTTTGTAATGTGTAGTTAGAACAAGAGAATGAAGTAAACTTGGGGTCTGCCTGCTGACAGACGGAATTGTGAAAATTAAAACATGGCATTAATTGTAAAGAAATAGGGGAAACTTGGCTGACTCCCTGTTTCGAACTAAAGGTATCGACTTATAGTGAGTATCTTTATTTGTGGGTGTGTGTCTAAAAGGGAAGAGAAATGGATACGTTTGCTTCTGTTCTTCTTCTATGCTGTTGGATGACTATAGGTTTTTCGTGTTTGTTTGTTTGTTTGTTTGTTTGTTTCTTTATGTTTATGATTGTTTATTTGTTTGTTTTCAGGAACCTTTGGTGATGAGCAGTCTTCTACAAGAGAGCAGTGGTAGTGCCGCCACTGCCAGTGGGAAGGGGAACGGCCCTTTGGCCCAGTTTGTGTCCAAAGTCCTCTGTAATCGCTATCAGGATCGAACCATTCAGCGCTACTTCCAGTTCAATACCAGCTATGCTCAGGTGGTCAAACGACAACGAAATGCGCACAACAAGGATTCCTCTTCCTCCTCTTCTTCTTCTTCTTCTTGTGTGGAGTATCAGGTACTGTCGTCGTGTAGTGTTCAGGGTATTGTTTAGGGATTGCCGGGGGGACTTTGGGGGATTTTTGCACAGTTGCCAGAAATTTGTATTTTTTGGCATATTCTGCTGCATGGAGAAACGCAAAAAGTTCTCAAAAGTGCCTGGATTGGGCATCCAATAATCCGGGGGGCGGCGATTTCGGGACTGTGGTGTCAATTCCAGGGCGCCCCCCCCTTAAATTTACCCTGGTGTTTGAGGCCGCCCGCTTTTCCTTGCTGGACTGTTTAACCTGCCAGTCGGCGGGCCAGGGAGTCGGAGGAAAAATTAGAAAATTTTTAGCGCTTTTTGCACTTTGAATTTTTTTGGACACTTTCCGGTAAAAATTCACTGTACATTTTCACAAGGGAGTGTGCATTTTGCCAAAAAATTGTGCAAATGCACTATGATTTGTGCAAAAACGAACCTGCTGGCCCCTGTCTAACCTGTCAATTTGCCGGCCCAAAGTCTTCCAAGTCTTGTCAGATTAAGGAAATTTAAGGAAATTACTTCAAGCAATTTCATTGACGAAACAATTTATGGAAGGCTGAAAAATTGTTTCACAAAAACAAAGCATTCATTTCAAGCCTAATACACTACAACAACATTAAAGAGTTTGTAGTTGAGCAGGAAAATGGTTTTGAAGGGAAGAACAAAATTAATGCTTACTTAATTAATGCTTAATTAATTAATCTATAGTGTGGTTTAAAAGTTTGAAAATAAATAGAAAAGATAAAATTTGCAAAAGTTGATTGCTGTAATACTACGAGAGCGTGAATGTAACAGGACTCTGTGTAGAAGGGCCGCTTTCCCCCCCCCCTCCATGGATGCAGTCATCATTTTTGAGGTGAGACCACTTTAGCTTTAAGGCTACTAGAGCCGGCACCACATAAAATCCTGTGGCAGGACAGAGATGTCTCCAGTAGCAAACGTTTAAGTTACTAATTATGTACGTATTGCGGAAAGCATTTTGTTTCCAGTTGTCTGCTTTTCGATGTATACGTGTAAGTAAATATAAGCCATTTTTAGAGTAGTTAGTATTGTATATGTGCAATAGTGCTGGGTTTTTCTTTTTCCAAAATTTCTGGAGGGGGAAGTCTGCCCCCCCCCAGGTATGGAGGGTCACCTATTTCTGAGAGGGGGCGAACATTTTTCAAAATGCTTAAAAATAGCTATTTTTGCTGCTGAGCTAAGAATTGAATAATTTTCAACTTAAATTTAAGCTTAAAATGGCTAGAAATGCTAAAAAATACCTAAAATTTCGGCAAAGCTGGAAACTTTTTTCAAAATTTACCCTAAAACCCTATTTTTTGTTGAATTTTGAGGTCTGGAGGTGCCGGTGGGCCCTAATCCTGGAGGGGGGTTCTGGGGAGGGGCCCATGTCTGGTGGGGGGATTACTGCCCCCTGTAGAGAGAAGCCAGTAGTGTATGTATGGTGATATTGTTTGTGTACTGTGTTGATGGGTTGTTATTCTTCCAGATTACCAGAGTGGTGAATACGAATGTGTTCCTGGGCGTGGTGAATCGGAGCTGCATGGAGGGGACGCGGTTCTGCTGGTGCTCCCACAACGACCGCTACTGCATCAACTGTGCCTCTACGGATGTCTCTGATTGCGAGTGCCCCTGCGAGTGTCCACTCCCCTATCAGGGATGCACTCAAACCTTCTCCTCTTCCAAAACTCGGTACAGAATTTCTTTTTTCGTTCTCTTTCTTCGTCTATGGCCCTACTTCTTTAAAGATTAAACGGATTAGATTAAAATTAATCCGCATTAAAGAAATAGCACATCGGATTAAACGGATTAAAATTTAATCTAGCGAGTTAAACGGATTAAATTTAATCCTATTTCTTTAATGCACCTAGGAGTAAAATTTTAATCTAATCCTGTTTCTTTATTCACACTTCGGATTAAAAACTCAACGAGTTAATTTTAATCCGACCTGCTTAATCGCTGTTTCTTTAAAGATTAATTTTAATCCGTTTAATCCTCCGCCTGCATTTTCAACTAACTTTTAATCCTCGTGCAGCTACGCGGATTAAGGGGGGGGTCACGTTTTTGCAGATTTTTCGACCATCTCCGATTTTGCTCATTTTCACATATTTTGTAGTCCCCATGGGTCCGCGAAACAAGACAAGAGCGTTTTGCGAAACATTGCTTCTATCGTTCTGTACAGTTCCTCAAAGGTGATCTCGACATGTGTTAAACATAGGAAAATGAAAAAGTTAGGTTAAAAAGTTTGTGGCAGAAAAATTTTTCGCTGTATAGGAGTCAGAACTCTGAAACCTTTTCAGAACCATTAAGGACATATTGTAGAGTGCAGCTATCTCCTCTGAAGCGATTCTGTTCAAGATTGGATTTTTGGCGAATTTTTAAAGTCAGAATTTTGGAAAATCGGCCATTTTTGGACCATGAAAAACAGGACCTACGGTACTCTTTTGCTTGTCCTGAACGATTGGCAAAAGTTACAGAAACGGCCAATAGATAGCTGCACTCTACGCATAAAACCACGTATTATGAAAGTACTCGCATGTTTCTATCATCTACAGTAAGCTCAAAAAACTTGTCACAAAAACAGCAAATTTTGCTAAAAATGGCCAATTTTCATAATTTTCACATTCTTTTGATAATTTCTCACTCATTAGGTGGTACAAAATCACCAAACTTGGCAGACTAATTTATATATCTATGTCTGTCACATAATGTGGCCAAAACAAACGCGTCAATATTGAACATGCTGCTGTGGCGGCACCTTTGATCTTTATAGGTGAAAAATGTCAATTTTAAAATTTTTCCAAATATAGACAAAATGGATATCAATCGATAGCTAATGAAACAAGGAGCAACTTTTCTCATACAACCATGGGTCTAAAATGTTGTCTGTGCAAGATAAAACTAGTTAAAGTTATACTGGGCAGTCCTGCAAGGTTAGGTCAGTGCAGCACTCAAGCATGCATTATGAACGCCTGGATAGCTGGCCTTGAGCCACGTCTGCACTTAAATATTACCTTAGTAAAGGCTTTAATTTGGTGTATCGGTTAACCCTGTTTTCGGTTGCGTTTGGTCTCCACCTGACCTTGCAGGGCTCATCACCGGAATTTTCAGGTTTTCCGGCTTTGAACCTGAAGAACTCTGTCACAGTTTGATTTCTAACGCTAATATTCTAAGTTATTTTTGAGAACATATGGGGGCATATTATGTGTGAAAATGAGCGAAATCCGTGACTATCGATTTTTGACCAAAGTGACCCCCCCTTAAACGGATTTAATCCGACCATTTTTAATCCGCGGATTAAACGTGTTGATTTTAATCCGTTTAATCCTGCATTAAAGAAATAGAAATTAAAATTTTAATCCGGCTGATTTTTAATCCGTTTAATCCGACCGTTTTAATCTTTAAAGAAATAGGCCCTATGTTTTGTTAGGATTATTTTGCAGCACAGCTTGGTTTCTTATTTTCAGTGTTTCCGTCAAAAAAATGAAAATTACCGCGCCCATTGGCTCTCTACTGTTTCAGACTAAGGCTTTCGCCTTAGTGACTGCAGGGCAGGCGTTTTTCATTAGTTTTCTATGATTACTTTCAGTGTTTCGTGAGGTACAAGAAAATGAAATGAATATCCGTGAAGAAATATTACACGGCATTTCCCTAAAGAATTAATGAAAAAGCCTGCACTGCAACAGGGGCGCACTTAGGGCCCCCCTCCGACATTAGACGTAAAGGAAATGAGTTACTATTCGCCCGCAGCCCGGACACAATTTCTAACTTTGCGTATTTAAATTTACTCCAATTTTACTCAAATTTTACTGAATTTACGTATATGTTAGCATACCAAGCCTTATTTTCGAATACTTTTCACTTTCTGCAGGGGAGGGGGACTTCGCTTCCCCCCCCCTCCCCAGACCCCCAATTATTTTGAGGTCCGCCCCCTCAGACAAAGTTTTCTATGTCGCCACTGTCCTGCAATCATTAAGCCATAGCTTAATACCTTAGTCTGAAACAGTAGAGAGTCAATGGGCATGGTGAAGCTATGAAGCTGTCTGCTCCAGCTTCCCATTGTGGGGCAGCATTCAGCCGACGAAGCGAGAGTCATACTAGCTATGACTGATGGGGAGAGACAAAGGTTAGCCCCTTGGCTGAGTAGCCCGTCAACAAACAACAACAACAACAGCAACAAGCTCTGAAGCTTTGTGTATTTTCTGTGTATTGTCTTGTTATTCTGTAGACTGCGGACGTGTGGATCTCCGGAGGCGCCGCTTCGTCTGCCCCATCTGCCCGCCCGACAGCAGCATCTCCGAGTGGGAGTGGGGGGCGGGAGTGGCGGCCCCTCCTCCTCCGGCGGCCCTCCGGGTCTCTTCATGGTCCCAGCCTGTCCCATGATTCTCTGCAGTGCCTATCATACACAGCAGTCAGTTCTAAATAATTGTATATTATATGCACATACAATACCTCCTGTTTTAGTTGCAAATTCTAGTTTTAGTAGTCAAAGCCAAAGTGTAGAATTTCCAAATTTTCATTTCCTGCGTAAACAGTTTAAGGTGGTGATTCCTTTTGGGCACTAATTGTTGGTTGGCGGCGCAAATCAGGGTGAAATTTGGCGAAACTTTCCGAAATACGCTCTCTTAGCGTTCTAAAACCCTCCGCGCAATCCCGATTCAAAAATTTGAGATTTCCGATCGGGGCGGTTTTCCCCAATTTCTGAAAGTTTGGCAGCAGCTATACAGTTATGACTAATTTATTTGAAAGATCTCGTTGAGCTTCACATTTTTGCTTTTTAAAGCCACTTTCTAGCTTTTCTCTAGCGTTCGATATAGCCGATTTTCTTGTTTTGGCGTCGAAAACTTGTCATTTTTGCAGAAATCAAATAATCCATCATTTCTTGAACTACACAAGCCGGAAAATCAAACTAAGTGCGTCGATCTGAAGGTCTCACAGGGGCAAATTATCCGATGGATGATCGTCTTCCAACAGCTATCCCGTAGGCTGCTATTATTAAGAATGTAGTTTTTGCAAAAAACACGACCAATTTTTTCCAATGATTGTGGAGCATTTACCATGCAAGCTGGAGGACTGCTACTTAACAAATGAGTTCTGCAGAAATATCCCCAGGGACGTTTTTTTAGTTGCCCCGATTACTGCTTTCAAGCTAAAGTAATCGCTTGACAAATTTGGAAAAAGTAGGCAAAATACAGGTTGCGCACACATTTCAGCTTATTTCTCCATAACGAAGAGCGATTTCACAATAAATAAAAAATCGTCCCCAGCTATTTGATGGATGTATCGACTGATATAACCGATGTCTCGCGAAAAAATTTACCTGAGTCTGCAAAAAATCTGGAAAATTATACTTCTTCTTAAATGTGTTAAAAATATTTTAGAAATGTCACGGATCAAATCTGACTAAAGGTTTGCCAAACAAATTAAAATTTACTAAAATATTTCTAGCTATTGTTTAGATATCATTTAGAACCCTGAAGCCAATTTTAACACTGCGTACTGCAGCGTACGCAAAGGGAGTCTTACTGTATACTACGTACTTCATTGTGCTGCCGTTCGCAGCTATTTGAAATGTTGGTGCTTTCAAATGTAAAAGTGTGAGTTAAAGTCGGCTACCGTAAGACTTGTGGTCGTAAAACTATTGGTGGAAATGGAAAAGTTATGTAGTGATAGTGATTGGCTGTAAACTTTAGGTTCTGGGAAGGGCAGGAAGTGGTTCTGGGAATCACCATCACGATAGAAACGTTGACGAATGTTTCAAGAAAATTCTAAGTTTTTTTATGCTTCCACGAAAAGGCGAAAATGTTTGAGAATAGATAACAAAAGAATAGATTCAAAGGGGCCGACGCTGCTTGAAGGATTGCAGGCCCAAGTTTAGAAACTAGCAGCACCAAAACGACCTAAAAAAAGGAAAGATAAGAAATTCCTGCAAAACAACAGGTGCATGGAGGGCGGGGATTGTTACCTTATAAAAGTGTTTGCAGTAATGGAATGGTTGAAGTTGTTATTGGTAACTTTGCTGGCTTGACTCTCGATAAAGTTTGCTGTGAAAAGTAAAGGAACCGAAATAACGAGCTTGTTACCTGAATTTAGGGACTTTGCTATAGTCAAGCAAAGGCTAACGAGCGATCCACATAATATACTCAGATTTGTGTGCCAGGCTGAGGGTGCCAAACCCAAGCCCAGAGTAAACGAACGAACTAAACGATCTTGGTGTAAGGGTGTCAAACCCAGCACTTCCAGCTAAACCGAACTCGTGTGATCCAGTGTAAGGGTGTCAAGCCCAGCACTGCCTACGAAGTTAGAGTTAATTCCACTGCGCCGGCTATCGCTCTGCTACCAGATTCCAGGCCACTCTCTGCCTTGCCACATTTGGTAGCAGAGCGTGGTTGCCTCGATTGCCTCAGTAAAGCCAGCCAATAGTCCCACAGTCACTGGGACGGCTCTCTGTTTATGAATCAGTGGCCTCCGCGGTTGCTAGGAGTGCCACCCTCATCATTGCCATTTGGACAATCCTCCAGGGCTTTGCCTCCACCAACTGCTGACCTGCCTATAACTTTGACGGTCCCAGTGATCATTAAAATACCCCGTCAGGTCACAGCAGTTTGCCCAGTCTGTCAGCACTTCCTGGAAATCCTTGGAGAACAGTCAGGACTTCAGCCGCCCCCAGGCCGCCAGTCATACCCAGGAAACCAGTCAGTGGATTCACAGTTGGGAAGACCGGTGGTTGGACGTCACAACCCGTAGATCAGCGGTTCAATCCGGATCCTCACCTGTCTGTCTATCCAGTTGATGTCAGCTTTTTGGTGGGTAGCTGAGTAATTTAGTCGTGTTGTAGTTCTTTGTGTTTTTAGAGTATAAACGGAGTACATAAAGAAATAGCAATAATTTGCTATTGTCTTACTAGTGTATCTAGTTTAAACTGATTTGCGTACGTAAGGGTTCAAGTACGATTCTGGTGTCAAGCCGTGACCGTACAAAACTTTGAATCGAAAGGGAAACGAGGTGTCAAGCCTATCCTCCCGATCGAAGGTGTCACCAAAACGAAGTGAAAATTCCATTGTCCCTGAGTGAAGAGTGAAACCTCGTAGAATTGACTTAATTTCTTGAGTAATTTTTCTTGTAAACTGTAGAATTGCGTGAAGCGCAACGTTGTATGGCTGACGGAAAGGGAGGGCTCGACGATACAAATACATCTCAGCTTTTTCCGCAAAATCCTGACTACGACCGCCTTGAGCGGCACTCAAAAGCTATAAAAACGCAAGCAAAAATGCTTGAGGATATGAAAGATGAGTTAGCCACGTGCACTCAGAGAATTTCAGAATTGCCGGATGTCACCGAATTTCAAGATTTTTCAAATTTGAAAGATGACTTTTTGGCTTTTAAGCAAAGCTTTTTCAGTACTTTTAATGCGGCAATACCAAGTCAAAAACCGGTCTTGGTGGGCCCTACAGAAACTGTTTCACTGCCAAAAGATACTTTGAGACCTTTTTCTGGAAAATCTGACGAACAGTCTATAGATGACTGGTTCGTAGTTTTCAAATTAGTGGCAATCGCCCAGAATTGGGACGATGCCAAGCAGTTACAAGTACTTCCTGCATATTTACGAGATTTTGCGCTCGATGTTTACAGAAATTTGGAACCGTCACAAAAGGATACTGTGGAGCATTTAGAAGCAGCTCTCACTGAACAACTGAAGCCTGCTGAGTATGAAAGGCTTGCGAGCATGCAACTTCATAGCAGAACTCAAAAACCTAGGGAAAGCGTTCAAGATTTTGCCTACGCAATCCAAAGATTAGTTCAAAAGGCTTACCCGGAAATGGATTCTGACGCTGCAATGAATTTATCTTTTAACAGTTTCATAAACGGACTAAATCCTATGTATAAAACACAGTTAATTTTGCAGAATCCTCTAGATTTCCGGGATGCTATTAAAAAGGCTCGTCAAATCGAAGCTCTAGAGGGTTTGACGAGGCCGGCATCCAAACCAGTTGCGGCGTATTCTTTTCCGCAACCGGAAAAGCAACAATTTAATTCAGAAATAGATCCTTTGCTCACTGAAATGGGCAAAGTGGTGGAAGCCATGAAGTTGCAGCATTCGCAAGCAATTACTCAGGCTAAAAAGTTTGAGCAATTTCAGCAATATGTTAATGAAAATTTATCAGAATTACGCAACAAAATGGATCAAAGTTTTTCTAGTGCAAGAAATTCCGGTCCAATACCGGCTCAAAGTATGATGAATTCAAATTCTCGAAATATTGACCGCCGACCACAACAACAGAATCGAGGTAATCAGCCACAGTTAAATCGGGGACGTTGGACGGCTGATGGCCGCCCTATCTGTAATTTTTGCTCAAAACCTGGGCATTATGCTATGACATGTCCTCAAAAACGGCAAGGAGGTACGCCGGCAGGACGGCCTCCTATCCCATCTGGTCCTTCTCGGAATTTTAGTCAAGCTGGGCCTAGTCGAACTCCAGCAGCTCCTATAAATCGGAGAACAGGGTATTTACAAGAAAGCCCAGTTACGGGATCTCATTTGCAGACAGAATTAACGGATATAACTATGACATTAAAAGCTCTACAAGATGGCCAGCAAATTATAGCTAAAAATCAGCAAAATTTACAGTCGGCTTATGTGCAAGTCAGGCAAGAAAATGAAGCGCTGTTTGAGCAGAATCGTCGCCTGGCTCAGAGAGTTTATGATGAAAATGAAACTACTCCTAAGATGATAGGATCTATAAAAGTTGACTCCTCCAGTACTCAAATTGCACAATCAAAAACTCAGACTATTACGACGCCTAGAATTAAGGCCAAAAATATGAGGTTATCTGGCAAGACAAAAGTTGCTGTAACCGCTCGTGAAAAATGTTCATTTACTCGAGGAAATAGTACTTTTTCATTACTTCTTTTCAGTGTCAGTATTTTGAGTATTATACTAGCGGGTGGCAATTTTGCATCAGCCATCCCAGTCCCGGAGAGACCATTGCTATGCCAGACTAAAGACGGCAAAGCATTGTGGAAACTACCAGAATCTGTGCAATGTGCGGTTCAAAAACATGTTGATGAAGGGGTCCCATTGGACACAGAACTAGCTCTTTACAAACATAATTTGATACAGTATCGAACAAAGGCTTGGCGATGCAAAATTGTGTACCAAAAAGTTGAAACTTTTACTTACTTCTTTGCGGACGAAAATTTGAAAAAGGAGGAAAAACATGATATACCTGTTCACGAGCAAGAATGTGAGAATATGCGGCGCTGGCATACTTGTCGTTACGGCAGTCTAGAGAAAAAGGGGGGACTTTGGCAAACTACCAATAAGTTGGATTGGTATTACCCGGGAGGTGGTATAAATTGTTGTAAGTGGAAAGTTTTTGAAACTTATAATTGTTTTGTCACGGAGGGAGTGGTATATAAAAGACATCACAACGATTTTATGGAAAGCTCGCTAGGAGTAACCACTCACTGTGATTATGCTCGTGGGGGATGTGCCCTAGCGGATCGAAGCTTTTTGACGTGGCAAGTTGATGAGAGTGAAAAATGTGAATTCGTGCCATGGAAAAACGTTAAAGGGCAAATGTGGGGAGCAAATTGGCTCTCCGACGATGGCACCTTAGCATTAACTTATCGAAACGGTTATACTGCCCACGACTGCCGTAACAAACAAGTTTTCATATCAGAGCAAGGGGTGCCATTTCGCATTCTATCTCAAAGGCAGGCCCCAAAATTAAGACGACCGCGACAAGTCAGTGAAAATCGCATAGGTAGAAAAGAAAAGGTAGTAAAAATATTGGATGGATGGGTTAAAGAGCATGGTATTGTCACTACCGATTTATTAGCTACAATGCTACAGGCTATTGAGTTTAGATTGCATAAAAATATAAGATTT